>JAAGEH010000016.1:0-40912 GCA_011751065.1 Lasiurus cinereus | reverse complement strand
CAAAGTTTGAATTTTCTCTGAAATCTTTCAACCAACATGTCATCCCAATTGATAGATTTCTTCCCGGCCATCTTTTCTCAGATGGAGCTGCCCCTGAATCTTAAATAAATCTGACTTTCCTGGGCACACAAACACATGAGAGTCATGTCTGATCATTGTTCATCTTGTCTTGCCATCCTTAGCTGTCAATTGTTCTGTCCTCTGCAGAGAGCAGAGGGCAGCAGGTGATTTCAGGATGTCCCCTCCATGCCGACAGCATCCTTGTTTTAATAGAGAAAGATGGTTCCCTACAGCAAGCCCTTGGATCTGTCGGCCTGTGGGCTTTCTCTGGAGGAAGGAGCCAGCTCTGGGCAGGCCGGGGGCCCGAGCGTGTAGAAGCAGTGCTCGCCCAGTGATGGTGAGTGGATACACACTCCAGCTCTTTCCGCTCAGGTGGGACAAGGAGCACCACTCTCTGGAGGTCCTTGGTGGAATGGCGCCCAGCTGCCACAGGAGTAAGCTGCTCATTTCATCATCCTGCCTCCGTCCCTTCCCCCCATCCCTTCCCAGGTTCCCCACAGTGCCTTTTAGGATGGTCTCTCTAACAGACTATTTTATTCAAAACTTCTGTTGGGGTCTTCCCCTGAGGGCACTCCATCTAAGGCACCAGAGTTCCAAATGTAATTACAAGTGTCCTTTCACACCTTTGAAACGTGTACTATGAATGGTTGCCAACTGTCAGTGCCCACTCAGATCCAGTAACCAACAACGTCCCATCGGGGTATTCCAGTGTCCCCGGAGTAAATGGCTGTGGATTCCTTTGGGAAAGGACTGGAGTGATCAATGCAACATACACTGGGTGTGGTCCTTGGTCTTGAAGGACTACCCTTCCTTTCACTGAGTCAGTGGGTTGTAGATCTAAGACCTGGCTCAACCCAGAAACTGGGTCAGGGGTCCTAATTTCCCTTTGGGATCGCTGACCTCAGCCTGTGGGTCACACAGCACTTCACCCCAGTTGTCGGCCCAAATGTGCTGCCCATCGCATATTTATACCCATATCACTCTGACCGTTAAATGCTGCCAGCTGGCCTCTACTGCTTTAAGGACATTATCATTCTCATTGCTCCTTGAGTACTACGTCCTGTGGCAATATTCTCCACCATGAGCTCCAACCTTGAGAATAGACCTCTCTACCTGTTCATTTCTTATTACCTTATTACAGAGGGCGTCCCTGAGTCCTCGTAGGTAGCTCATTCAGCTGGTTGGGTTTCCTGGCCTTATGATTAGATCTTTTCTAGCCTATTAACTTCTCTGCACCCTTTGATCTCTTCATCCTCATCTCTGTGTAGTGTAGTACTAGATAAATCTGTGCTAGTTATCTATTGTTAGCTATTATTACCTTAAATTTTAGCAGCTGAAAATGACACTCATTTACTGTCCCATAGTTTTTGTGCATCAGGAATCTCAGTACGGCTCAGCTGGGCTCTCTATTTCTTATAGAGAGGAAGGGAGAGGGATAGAGACTCAGAAACATCGATGAGAGAGAAACATCCATCAGCTGCCTCCTACACACCCCGCACTGGGAATGTGCCCGTAACCAAGGTGCCTGACCGGAATTGAACCTAGGACCTTTCAGTTCACAGGCCGACGCTCTATCCACTGAGCCAAACCAGTTTCGGCTGGGCTCTCTATTTCTTAATGATTCATTAAGCTGCAGTCAAGGTGTTAGCTGGAACTGGCATCTCATCTCAAGTCTTAGCTGGAGAGGAATCCACGTCCAAGTTCATGTATGTGGTTGTTGACAGGATTCCAGTTCTGGGGGCCATGGGAGTGAGAGCCTCAGTTCCCTGCTGGTTGTCGAATGCAGACTGTCCTCAGTGCCTTGCCACATACTTCTCTCCCACAGGGCCGCTCACTTCCTCAGATCCTGTGAGGGCGAGAGAAAGTCGGCTAGCGAGATGAAAGTCACCATCTTGTTTAACTTAATCACTTGATGGTACCAGAGGCAGTTGGTTAGAAGCATGTTACTCACAGGGAGGGAATTACATAAGACCATGAACATCAAGAGGCAGAAATCAACTGGGCCACCACAACTCTTATATAATATTGAGTGAGAGAATAAAAATACACAATACATAGATGAAGATCGCAATTATATAAAATCCCAAAACAAGTAAAACTAAACTATAATGGTTAGGATGCATACCTAGGTGGCAAAACTGTAAAGAACATCAGAGAAAAGAATACTTTAAGAATCAGGACAGAAAGTATCAGGGGGGAAGGAGAGCGATGTGGCCAAGAGGAGATACATCCAGGGCCCTCTTAGTGACAGCAATGTCCTATTTCTTGACTTGGGTGTTGGGATAGATAGATGCTTGCTTCATAATTATTTATTACATTATACATGTATATTTTATATACTTTTTCAGTGTACAGTAGTCCCATCTTGAATCTGAGGTTTTGCTTTCTGTAGTTTTAGTTACCCACAGTCACCCATGGTCTGAAAATAGCAAATGGAAAGTTCCAGAAATAAACAATTCTGGGATTGTTGTAAGTTGTACGCCATTCTGAGTAGCATGGTGAAAACTCACACTGTCCTGCTGCATTCCACCGGGTAGTGAATCCTCCCTTTGTCAAGTAAAGCCATACTGTATACCCTGCCCACTGTCAGTCACTTAGTAGCTGTCTCAGTTAATAGATCCAACTGCCTTGGTATTGTAGTGCCCGTGTTCCCGTAACTCTTGTTCACTTAATAATGGCTCCAAAGTGTGAGAGAGTGATGCTGACGACCCAGATATGCTAAAGAGAAACTGTAAAGTGCTTCCTGTAAGTGAAAAAGTGCAAGTTCTTAACCTAATAAACAGGGAAAAACAAACAATCATAGGCTGAGGTTGCTAAGATCTTCTATTCATGAAAGGGTGAAGAAGGAAAAAGAAGTCAGTGCTGATTTTCTGTGGGAACAACCACAGGATATTTTGGGGAGCTCAAGAAGGGAGAAATTTACCTAAATCTATAGGCATTGCAGGCAAAGCTGATTGCAAGCATCTTCTGGCTTGGCTTCTTAGCCTCAAGAGGCTGTTAAAAGTTCAGCCTGAAGATTCCACATGAAAAGTACCAGCAAAGCAAATTTAAAAGATGTATTCAAAACCACAATGAGGTACCATCTCACTCCTGTTGGAATGGCGATCATCAACAGGAGAATGGCAAGTGCCGATAGGATGTAGAGGAAAAGGAACCCTCATACACAGCTAGCGGGAATATAAACTGATATAGTCACTAGGAAAACAGAATGGAGCTTTCTCAAAAAAACAAAAACAAAAAACTAAGGATAGAGTTACCATTTGATCCAGCAATCCATCTCCTGGATATCTGCCCCAAAATTTGAACATATTTATTTATGAAGATGTATGTACCCTTATTTAATTGGAGCATTATTCACAGTGGTCAAGACATGGAAACAACCTAAGTGTCCTTCAGTAGAGGATTGGATAAAGATATGATATATATATATATATATACAATGGAATACTAAGCCATAAGAAAAGATTAAATACTGCCATTTGCAACAACATGGGTGGATATTGAGAATATAATACTAAGCAAAATAAGACCAAAAAAAATCAAGAACCATGTAATTTCATTCATGCAGGATACAAAACAACATATAAGACAAACAAAAACTCAGAGACACAACAGTGTGGTGGTTACCAGAGTGGGTGGGGGGAGGTAAACAGGGTAAAGGGGGTCAGGTATATGATGACGGAAAAAGACTTGACTGTGGTTAGTGAACACACAATGCCATATGCAGACGATGTATTATAGAATTGTACACTTGAAACCTATACAATTTTATTAACCAAAGTCACCCTGAAAATTTTAATAAACCGGGCACATCCCAGTAGGGGGCGTGCAGGAGGTGACTGATCGATGTCTCTCTCTCATCGATGTTTCTAACTCTCTATCCCTCTCCCTTCTTTGTAAAAAATCAAAATATATTTTTAAAAATTTTAATAAACCGTAAACATAAATATAAGAGCCTATACAGTGGTACCTCGAGATACGAGTGCCCTAACATATGAGATTTTTGAGATACGAGCCGTCAAGCGAGCGATTTTTGCTTTGAAATACGAGCAACATTTGAGATAGGAGTAATCGCGCGGATCGGCCGGCTGCACACAACCCACCAGTTTACCGCGACTCGAATGTCTCATAGTTTCCCACGTCTCAAGGTTACGGAACGAATTCAACTCGTATCTCGAGGTACCACTGTATGACCCATCACCATTCTTGCCGCTCTTAGGTAAATAAGCAGGCCAGATTTAATAAGACTCGACTTGTTATGAAACAAATTAGTTTTACTATAATTACTGTTGGTTAAAAGGGGGGTGGGTGTACAGGGGAAAATTATGTTTTCTTTCCTCTACACTGTGTCAGGAGGAGGGGATGACTCAGTCTCTAGAAACTCCTACCAATGAGAAGGCAAGGACTTCCCTCTGAGCAACTTGACCCTTGTTTGTTGTGCTTTTCCTGGTAGCCTTTCCTAACTCACTCCTCACTCCCCAGGTCTGCTGCTGTCTTTATTGAAGGTGGCATTAGGTTGAAGGCAGATGTCATCTTAGGGAGGTGACTTAGTTCCCGAGTCCCAGGTATACAGGAAATATACATGTTGTTAGATGGTGTTTTTTGTTTTCTCCCTGTTAATCAGATTTTGTCCACTTAACTCTTAGACCAGCAGGCAGAACCTAGAAGGGTAAAGGAGAAATTTTTCCTTCCCGACACAGAGTTGGATTTGGGCATGGATTCAGTGGGTCACTGTAAACCTGTCAGCATCACGCCCATCACCCCAGACATAAGTCCCAATCAGAGGCAGCTGAAGAGACAGTGGACAGAAGAGAAACAGAGGCTTGGATGCATGGAACGGACTGCCATCTGTCAGAGGGGAGGGGGCGCTGGATGAAAGAAGGTGAAGGTTTTAGTCAAAAAACACATAGACACAGACAACCATGTGGTGACAGCCAGAGGGAAATGGGCGTGGGGACAAGTGGAGGTGGGCAGAGGGAGGGAAAATGGGGACCGGAAGAGACTGTTTGGGGCAAAGGGTGCACGAGGCGATGTGAAGATGTTTTGTTGAGTTGTGCACTTCAAACCTGTATGTTTTTGCAAACCAATATCATCCCAGTAGATTCAACTTAAAAATAACTGAGGAGGGAAAGTGTACTGAACCCCATGAGGTGATCAGGAACTGTGTCTCATGACTGGATTATGACCAAAGCAAGAGCAATGCTGACACCCTTTTATCTGCAAAGTCTGAGTAATTCTCAATTAAGAAACGTATCTGCTCCTCATTACAACATTTAGAGAATAACTTCCTTCTTCACATTCCCCAGTGACTATGGAAAACTACATGCACAAAAACAAGGAAAGTTCTGCTCATTGGTCCATATGGGGTGGGAGAGCGTATAAAAGCCCCCGGATATAAGGGGAGTCCTCAGCCTCTGAGAAACTCACCTCTGACCAGGAACCCACCCTCCACACCTGACACCATGTGCTGCTCCCCTTGCTGCTGCAGGCCCACCTGCTGTGGGTCCAGCTGTGGCTCCTGCTGCTGCCGCCCCTGCTGTGTGTCCAGCTGCTGCCGCCCCTGCTGTGTGTCCAGCTGTTGCCGCCCCTGCTGTGTGTCCAGCTGCTGCCGCCCCTGCTGTGGCTCCTGCTGCTGCCGCCCCTGCTGTGGGTCCTGCTGTTGCCGCCCCTGCTGTGGGTCCTGCTGTTGCCGCCCCTGCTGTGGCTCCTGCTGCTGCCGCCCCTGCTGTGGCTCCTGCTGCTGCCGCCCCTGCTGTGTGTCCAGCTGCTGCCAGCCTTGCTGCCGCCCCTGCTGCTGCCGCCCCTGCTGCTGCCGCCCCTGCTGTGTGTCCAGCTGTTGTCGGCCTTGCTGCTGCTGATCACCTCCCCAAAGAACCACCTTCTGCATACACCGGCTGTTAACTGACTCGCCATTTTGGAAACAAATTCACTTCCTCTACTTGGCTGACAACCCACATGCTCTACCTTGATTTCTCTGACTCCTCTGCCTGATACAAGCTTTCCAATCAGCGGGATAGAGAGCCAATGATGTCCCCAATGAGCTTCATCCCGTGTGGGTGGAACGTGTCAGCTTCGGGCATCCTCCATACGGAGCTCTGGTCTCTGCTTTGACTCTTTGGTCAAGGTCTTCACCCTCTCCCCCGGTGTAACTTAGAAAATCAAATTTTATAACTGTTACATAGGTTTTCTGCAACTGCTGAAAATCTTCTCAATCCTGTTTTCTCTTCCCGTGCACTCCTGGCTCCTGTATTCGTGCTTCCATCTTTCATGCTCACTCTGAATGGACTCCCTGGATATGGGAAGTTGTACCGCTAATTCTTAATAAATTCTGTGCATTCCACATCGTGTTTGGTTTTATTATAAATCCTGATGGAAGGATTTCCACACATGTTGCACATCATGTGCATGATCCATTCTGAGCTTCATGTAGTCCCCCCAAAATAATTGTCTCCATTCTTCATGAGAACATTTCACGGGGTCATGTTAGACAGCAGATTTGGACACACTCAGGCCCAAGACTGTTTCTTTAGCTTCTGCTCAATGATACTTAAGTTTTAATCTCAAAACAAACGAGAAAATGTTGTGGGACTGAGCACCAGCAAGATGTTAATCTGGGCCTGATAATTCTTTGTTAGCTGGGTGAAGGTGCCCTGTTACCAGGGAGGAGTGTTTGGCAGCATCCTGGCTTTTCCCCACGAGATGCCAGTAGCACCCCTTTCTGGTTTGGCCATACAGAGCTAAGATGGGTGGGAGAAGTGGATAAATGTACAAAACACAGGGGTAAAATCTGTACTACAGAGGAGTTATCTAAATGTGTACAATTGGATAATAATAAGCGTGACATCAAAACTCATGGGATGCAACAAAAAAAACACAATGCTTTGAGGATGATTTATATGTTCAAGTATTTATGTAAGAAGAGAAGAAAACCTCAGGATTAAAGAGTTAAATGCCCCATCTTCAAAAGTTAGGAGAAAAGCCATAGCATTGCCTCCAAACTACACAGAAGAAAACGAATACTTAAACAAAAAAAGAGTAGAAATTAATAAAACAAATTAAAAAAATATATAGTGAATTTGACAGAACCGAAAGGTTAGCCTTGTCAAAATTGAACAAAATAGATACAACATTGGGATCTGATAAGCTAAAAATGATACCAAAATTCAATAATCTGAAAGAAAACTTGGGCCTTAGGATATGAATAAAACAGAGTTTTATATTATTTTAATTACCTGCTGCTTTGTTACAAGCTATTTATCGCTAAAAACAACAACTATTTACCATTTCTCATGAGTTCATGGGCTCACCCACGCTGGGTGTCCAGCTGCTGCCAGCCTTGCTGCCGCCCATGCGTATGCCCAGTTTTTTTGTCTCACATGGTATTGACTGGGACACGCAGAGGCAAAGGACTTGTCTCTACAACATAGCTCCCACAACCAGTACCCGTGAACTACTCAGTAGAGAAGTAGCTAGGAATTTTATTTAGAGGAAGCATAGATAGCCAATAAATGTTATAAACAATACTCAAAATCATAAGTAATTGAGAAAAACACAATTCAAAACCAGATTTTGCCTGGCCAGCATAACTCAGTGGTTGAGTGTCAACCTATGAACCAAGAGGTCATGGTTTGATTCCTGGTCAGGGCAGCTCCAGTTGTGGGCTACGTCCTCAGATGGGGGGCAGGCAGGAGTCAGCCAATGAATGATTTTCTCTCATCATTGATATTTTCTCCTGAAATCAAGTATGTGCATATATATACATATATATATTTTTTTAACTCAAAATTCCAATTACACCACTATATTGAAAAACAATGTAGCCGAAACCAGTTTGGCTCAGTGGATGAAGCGTCGGCCTACAGACTGAAAGGTTCCTGGGTCGATTCCAGTCAAGGGCATGTACCTTGGTTGCAGGCACATCCCCAGTAGGGGGCGTGCAGGAGGCAGCTGATCGATGTCTCTCTCTCATCAATGTTTCTAACTCTCTATTCCTCTCCCTTCCTCTTTGTAAAAAAATCAATAAAATATATTTTAAGAAAAAAAAGAAAAGGAAAACAATGTAAAAGTCTGACCACATCCACCATTTAGGGAGGATGTGAAACTACTGAAGCTCTTGCATGTTGGCGGAGGGGAGAGGGTGGTATAAATTTGTACAGCCCCTTTAGGAAACAAGTTGGCATTTTCTCCTTAATGACACACCTGTCCATCAAACATGCCAATCATCTGCCCCCCGCCCCCAGGTTGGCTGCCAACCACACATTCTGTTAATTATCTTGTTAAATTGCCAGGCTGCTGAGTGGAGCGGAGCCTGCTTCCCTTTGATTTGTTCCTTCCTTTTTCCTGTGGCTCCATGTGCCCGCTGCTGGTCTGCCTCATCTATCCTGACATACACTCATGAACTCCGCCTCGGAAAAGTGGCCAGAATCTTAAAACGCAAATTCTTTGTAGGACTCTTCAGCCTCCGCCAGCATCTTAAAATCTGCGAGGACCAGTCAGGGAAGTGCCGCGTCCTGCAAAGCCGGAGGGTCATGCCATGTGTAGAGGAAAGAATGGGGCTTCCTAGCAAAGGGCACTGAAGTAGAGGGCGGGGCTAATAGGAGACGGGAAGTGTCTGCAAATGCCATTCTGATGTAGCTTAGATGCCAGTGGGCCGAGGATGAGGATGGCCTGAAATGTGGAGAATCTGGATCACCCGGGGTGTATGCATTTTATTATTATTATTATTATTATTATTATTATTATTATTATTGTTATTAGGCCTTGGAGCATTGGAATGACAGCCACTCAGAGGTGGTTATCAGGATTCCTGCCATGCCTGAGATTGAGGGTCCTAAGCACTCTGCCTTATCCCATCATGACTTAGTTGATGGTTTACTGGCATATTATTATTCTCCGAAGTTCATATGCAGTCACATAGCTTCTGCTTTAAAGAAAACGTATACGGCCGAAACCGGTTTGGCTCAGTAGATAGAGCGTCGGTCTGTGGACTGGAAGGTCCCAGGTTTGATTCCAGTCAAGGGCATGTACCTTGGTTGCGGGCACATCCCAGTAGGGGGCGTGCAGGAGGCAGCTGATTGATGTTTCTCTCTCACTGATGTTTCCAGCTCTCTCTCCCTCTCCCTTCCTCTCTGTAAAAAAAATCAATAAAATATATTTTTTTAAAAAATAAAGAAAACGTATACATTGTCATGGGAATAGGCATTCCCTTGAAGAGGGGGAGAGTGAGGGACGCTGTCTTCCGAAAGGCACTCAGGGCAGAACTCAAAGCCTTGATCATGACCTTTTGTTTACACATTAAGGAGGAAGCCACCTCTTGGAGCAGATTCACGTTAGCTAAGCCCATAAAGCAAGGATGCCTACTTAGGCACTTCCAGGAACTGTAACAGGAACTCCTGAGCTACCACACGAGCAGGGAAAGGAACTGCTGTCAGATGGCATTTGGCACCTTTTTTCCACAAGAGTCCTCACCAGTGGAACTTGAAAACTCACAGTCCTGCGACTAACTCTGTCTCCCCTGTGCAGTGCGTGGCAGGGGCACAGCCAGCGTTTGCCTCAGCGATGTCTTCACGCCAAGTTTCCATGACACCAGCACCCTTGGTTAAGTTTCACATTGCCTGTGTCTTCAACCAGATCTGAATCAATTCCTCTGACCTTTAAGATATCCTTCATTTTAAGGTGACTTTACAAACCAAATTTTCCGGCATATAAGACGACTTTTTAACCCAGGAAAATCTTCTCAAAAGTCGGGGATCGTCTTATATGCCAGGTGTCGTCTTATAGGGTGAGTATATCCCAAACTCTATATTTTAACTGGAAAAGCTGGGGGTCGTATTATACACCCAGTCGTCTTATATACTGGGAAATATGGTAATTCATTTTTGGTCCTTTTTAGTGTAGATTCCAAGTGTTGGGTGGCATCTCACTTATGCGTCCTCACTCATACTCTTGCATCGTTAGCATTCATCATGGAATCTATGTTTTGGTTCATTCCTACCATAATATCTTCTGGTTATTTATGATATTTCTAATTGTGTTTTTGGATGGCTGGACTTGTTTATCATTCTTCTTCCAAAAAATTTTTTTTATCAGTGATGTGGAGTTACCATCACAATATGGCAATCCTCATTTTTTGTGTGTCTTTTGTTCACACCCCTCATATTCCTTTCCTCCGTCCCATGAGAGCTGCACTTGTTATGGTCTGGATCAAACATCAAGGTCAACCTCTACATTGGGCACTCCTGTGCGATGAGGGACTGTTAGGGAAAGAACAGGGGTTAATTTCAGGGAATCGGCCTCTGTCTTCATTTCATCCACTCCTCCCACTTTTCCTTCAGTGCCTTGGAACCTCCAGTCCCTATCTGAGTATCCCGGAAGGCTCCATGTTCCTTGGCTTCAGCCAGACTCATGAATCAAACCCACAAGTCAGGTCACCCCATCATTTTTTCTCCAGTTTTGTCATAGGGCCACGAATTTAGGGGAAGCTCAGAAAGAGTGTAGCAGCACTGAGTCCGTTTACAAATACAGTGGTACCTCGAGATACGAGTGCCCTAACATACAAGATTTTTGAGATACGTCGAGCAAGCGATTTTTGCTTCGAAATACGAGCAACATTTGAGATAGGAGTAATCGTGCGGATCGGCCAGCTGCACACGACCCACTAGTTTACCTCCACTCGAGCGTCTCATAGTTTCCCAAGCCTCAAGGTTACAGAACGAATTAAACTCGTATCTCGAGGTGCCACTGTATTAATGGAAACTGGGTCCTAGAGGGCAGGCCCTGCTCACTGCTGAGACAGGCACAGCAGTCTCTCCCCAATCCCAGCCCTTTCTGACCCTGTCCGTTAGAGGCCTTTTCTACGAGGGGGTGACTCCTGTTGTTGGCTCTCCCGGGTCTTCTCCACTCAGGAACCTTGACTGACAGCACCAGAGTGGACCCCGTCAGACTCTTCCTCATGGCCAAAACACAAATCAAGGAAGCCTACGTTAAGCAGAGAGCATAAAGCTGATAAGGAAAGCATGCATGCATCATGTCTCCTGTATTGTCCCTGGTTCAGGTTGATAGCCTGTCCCTGGCCAGAAAGCCTTCAGACCCCCGTTCTAGACAAAAACATTCCTCACCCAAGATAAGGGCATGATAAAAACCAAGCTCCTGAGCCTCATTCCGATTCTTGCACATTATGTCCCAGAGCATAATGAGAGAATAGAAATAAAGCACACATCGACAGTGAGGGATCTTAGAGAACGAGAGATGCCGAGTGTGTTCAGACAAGCAGATGCCATTCCATGTTCAAGTTTCTGCAAATCATACCCCTGTAAGCTTGACCTCACATCAGGAAAATATTCTAGAATGGATTGCTCAAAAGACCCTCTGCGATTTCCTAGAAAGAGAACATGGGACCACTTAGACCAAGTCATGGCGAATGCTTTACCTTTTTATTTTTGCTAGATCAGTTGACCCAAGAAACTTAGCAGAAACTGAATCTGGATTTCCACAAGGCAATTTAAAAAAGACTCTCATAATACCTTATAAAGAGAGTGCAGAAATTATAGAGTGAATTCAGTGACAATTGCCAAAACTAGTCTCATTTCCGATGGCAACTTCTCACATTAGCCAATAACAATAAGCACTTGATCCCCAATTCAAGCTGAGACCCTGGATGGGAGGTGTACTAGACGCAGTGTTTCTCAACCTTTCTCATGCTGCGAACCTTGAATACAGTTCCTCATGTTGTGGTGACCCCCAGCCATACAATTATTTTCCTTGCTACTTCATAACTGCCATTTTGCTACTGTTCCGATGATCTTAGGCGACCCTGCTAGCGGTTCTCAACCTGTGGGTTGCGACAGGTTGAGAACCGCTGCTGTAGAGCCTAAGACCACCGGAAAACACAGATATTTACATTTTAATTCATTAACAGTAGCAAAATTACTTTATAAATAGTATGTATGTATTGTTTGTGTTTTTATATAATGGAGCAGTGACAGGAAGGGCATACCAGGGTGTACCTGACAAGGGAAGAAGATAAATGGCACTGAGAAGGTACAAAAGGCACATCAACTTGATCAGCAAATAGGGTTGCAAGAACCGAACCCCAAAGGCAGACCCCTGACTCAGCGGGCCTGGCATCATGGTGGCCCAAGCTGACCTGAAGGGGATCCACAAAGCGGTGCACTGAAGGAAAGGAAGAACTCTGAGAGTTTCGCTCATCATGTTTGACAAGTCCCCCTTTAATGAGCAGCTGGCATCCAGGGAGTCTTTTGACAGACCGGGCAGCATCAAAAGCAAAAAAGTGGAAAGAAGGCTTTACTGAAGTGAAGTGAACTGACGTCAGGAAAGGCAAGCTATGGTGGGGACTGTGCTCACTGACAGCTTCTCCCCATCTCTGTGGCCGGACAAGTCCCCACACCAGGACCTGGAGAGAGGGTGGGCTGGAATGGGGGGGGGTGTCGGCAAGCAGGCAGTGTTTGTGCTTGTCCGGGGGCAGGTGCCGCGGAATGGCTGTACCCTTGCTGACAGCTGCAGAGCTCAGAGGCGTGAAGAGGGCTCCATCAACCCAGTGTGGCCTCACAGGAGCTGGACTCGAGGCCGGGTTGACAGGAAGTCGGCAAGCAGGGGCGAGGAGGAGTTGGCTGGAAGCCATTGGAGTCACCACTGGACAATTTGCCTGAACCTGTCACACAGCACACGGGTTGGCGGGAAGGGGATTTGCAGCCACCTTGGCTGTGGGAAGTGGGTCCGCCACAAGTTGGTTGACCAGAAGGCCCGGTTCTCCGGGGCGCTGTTGTACAAGAGTTCATGATGTAAGGGGGCTGGAAGTTAGCTGCTGGCCAGCAGATGAAGGGGATGGAAGGGGCTGCTTGGCAGGGCAGTGGCTGGCAAGGGTGGCAAGAACCGAACACACAAGGCGATGGCTGGCAGCGAGCAGGCATGCAGGGAACTGACTGGCAAGTCTTGAAAACATAGCAGATGGGCTGGTAACAAGTTGATCTGCAGGGCTGACCTGCGCCACTCATGGGGTGACATGAACCTGCTTGGCAGCAAGTTGGCTGGCACAGAGTAGCTGCACAGGCGGTTGGTGGGCACGATGCTTCAGGACAGGAAGTCACCTCCAAGCAGGATGGCTGGCAGGACCTAGTGTCACAGCAGACTGATTGGTCACAAGCTGCCTGGTGTGATCCGGACACCAAGACAGGTCCCTGGCAGGAGCTGGGGCTGGCTTCGCAGCGCTTTTCTGAGCAAGAGGGCTGGCAGGAGCTATCCAGATGAGGAGCCTGATCTGTGCTGGGTTCGTAGCAGGCGGTGCAGGAGCAAATGGGTTGGCAAACAAAGGCCACATGGGAAGTTGCTGGAAGGCAGGTATGGTGGCAGCGAGCAGGTTCACGGCCTCCTGGGACACTGCCGGATGGCTGACAGCGGCCTTGGCAGGTGACCAGTTGCCAGGTTCTGCCCCGGCAGAAGCTAGGCGGAAGGATGCCGTTTCGGAAGCTGCCACCCTTTGGGCACATGGAGTTGGGGGGCACAGCTGGAACGGCTGCCGCGTTTCCAGGACCACAGCCGTCCTCCATGGCGCTGGAGCTGCTTTAGCCAGGAAGACACCTGCCCCCCGGGGCTTTTATAGGCCTTCGCGGGGGGTGTTGGCACGACAGCGAGCATCTTTCCTTGTTGTTGTTTCCCCCGGTTTGCCGGCAGACATCTGATTAGCAGGCTTCAGGGCCCCGCTTTTACAACTAGTCTGTCGAGTGGGGAGTTTTCTTTGCTCAGTTTGGGTTCCTGGACGCTGCTCCTGCCCCGGGATGAGCTGGCGCTTTTACAGGTTGGGCCTCGGCCTCCCTGAAGCCGGCCTTTGCCAGCACAACCTCTCATCAGGAGGCCGCGGCCTGCTCTCCCCCCAGGAATGCAGCTCTGCGCCATTTCGTCCGGAAACGAAGCCCTGACCCAGTTATGGGGGTTTGGGGGTAGGGGAGAGGGAGGATGATGTCAGAGAAGGAGAACAGAAAATCAGTCAAGGACATTCTTTCTAGATCTTTCCCCTTTGGCTTTCCTGAAACTCAACTCTGCGAGGACCCATGACAATAGGGAATGGCTTCCATTTATCGCATACCTACTATGTAGCGAGTGCTTGGCTTGGCTGCATTTTTTATGGAATCTTTGCAATGACCCTAGTTCCTAGGTGTAATTGTCACCACCATTTTGGAGGTAACAAAACCAACTCTGAATTTGAATCGTATTCCCTAAATTATGCAAGTAATGAAGGGTAGAGATAAGATTCAAACCTAAGGTAGGCTGACCCAAATTCCCCTGAAATGGACCACCTGTTAGACCTCCCAACTTTGGAGGGGGGTGGGATGACTACCATAGTGACCTAAGGCTGACAATCTTGCAGCAATAAACCTGCTACGGGCCAGTGGCCCAGACCCCATGCTAGGGGTCATCTGCCCTCTCTAGTGACTGTAATCATCAGCCAAATCAAGTGGGTATGAGTACTTAGCTCTGCTCATCAATACATCAATACACCCAAGGACAATCATTGAATCTGGAAATTTAAAACTGCCATGTGCTTCATCAGGAAAGATTAAACTCACACTATGAAGTCAAAGCATATACAGTGGTACCTCGAGATACGAGTGCCCTAACATACAAGATTTTTGAGATACGAGCTGTCAAGCCAGCTATTTTTGCTTTGAAATACGAGCAACAGTTGAGATACAAGTAATCCAGCGGATCGGCCGGCTGCACACGACCCACCAGTTTACCTCGACTCGAGTGTCTCATAGTTTCCCACGCCTCAAGGTTACAGAACGAATTAAACTCGTATCTCCAGGTACCACTGTACTAGTAAATTCTATAAATATAAAAGCGCGACAACCGCACCTGACCTGAAGCCATGACGGCGAAGTTGTGTTAGTGTTAAATTCACCTCTTCCAGGAGGGATTGCAAGGTGCTTGTCTGATCCTTCCGCTCTTCCTCTTGGCTGGTCCAGGCTCTTCTTCACCATCCAACTCCAGCATCCCCCACGGGCCCATGCCCTGGCCTGGTTCACAATGGAGATGCAGGGCGGAATGGAAAGACCATGGCTTTTGAGAGCCAGACAGGGCTGGTCTGGATTTCTGGATCTGCTACTAACTCACTGTGTTGGACCTCTTAGCTCATGACCCGGCGTTCAAAGCACCAGGAGTTTCATCAATTGCATGGCTGTTGCTCAGGTTACTTTTGTTCTTACCATCTGTCTCACAATTATTGAGAGTGCTGGACATCCTGGAAGAGACTTTTCAAAGTGTCAGATACAAAATGCCATTGCCTTATACCCTCCACCCCGTCATTTTAAAAAGAGAATTTTCTGATTGAATGATGCCAGAAAACTCTCCCCCCGGTGGTTAAAATGCCTTTCCTCTACCACTGCTTTTTTTTGGTAGGGATACATATATCTTTTTATTTTTGTGTGTGTTCTCTGCTTTCTTTTTTAAAATTTGTCTTTATTGTTGAAAGTATTATAGATGTTCCCTTTTCCCCCCATTGACTCCCTCCACCCTATACCCGCACACCCGTCCCACTCCCCAAGGTCTTCACCATGCTATTGTCTGTGTCCATTGGCTATCATATATGCATATGAGTTCTTTATTTTTTTCTATTTTTTTAAATTTAATAAATCTTTATTCTTCAGATTATTACAATTGTTCCTCTTGTTCCCCCCATAGCTCCCCTCCACCCAGTTCGCACCTCATCCTCTGCCCTTATCTCTCCCTCACTCCCCACTGTCCTCATCCATACGTGTACGATTTTTGTCTAGTCTTTTCCCGCACTTCCACACCCCTTTCCCCTGAGAATTGTCCATCCACTCCCTTTCTATGCCCCTGATTCTATTATATTCACCACTTTATTCTGTTCATCAGATTTCTTTATTCACTTGATTTTTAGATTCACTTGTTGATATGTATTTGTTGTTCATAATTTTTATCTTTACCTTTTTCTTTTTCTTCCTCGTCTTAAAGGACACCTTTCAGCATTTCATATAATACTGGTTTCGTGGTGATGAACTCCTTTAGCTTTTTCTTATCTGCGAAGCTCTTTATCTGACCTTCACTTCTGAATGATAGCTTTGCTGGGTAGAGTAATCTTGGTTGTAGGTTCTTGCTATTCATCACTTTGAATATTTCTTGCCACTCCCATCTGGCCTGCGTAGTTTCTGTTGAGAAATCAGCTGACAGTCCTTTATATTCCTCACCTATAAAATAGAGGAGAAGAAATCTTCTCACAGAATGACTGTGATTTACATGAAATACTGAGTCCATGCTTGGCACAGAGATTTAAAATCTCTTGACTCTGGAAGGAGATAGAGCTAAATCCCAATAGTCTGATGAGACAGCATCACCAATACCAGTGGCAGGATAAGTTTCACCTTTTACTCTGCTATTGTCCAATCTCGTGGTTCTCAAATAGGGGCAATTTTTGCACACACACTGCCCAGGGGGTGTTTGACAGTGCCTGGAGACATTTTTGGTCATCACAATCTGGAGAAACCATGGGCATCTAGTTGGTAAAGGTCAGGGATGCTGCTTAGTATCATACAATGCATAAGACAGCACTACAACAAAGAATGACCCAGCCCAAAATGTCAGTAGTGCCAAAGCTGCATTTTGAGGACAAGGGATAGCCCTTTGGTCTGTGTATTATGTATAATGGATGATCACTCTGAAGAGACTCCATCCTTTGAGATTATAAGAGGTTATATATGGACTTTTTACAAAGAATGTGTCTTATAGGACTAGGAGAACATAAGTAAAGCTCTTAAACACACACACACACAAAAACACCTTTCCTGTTGTAATTATGACACTCCTGACACACACACACACACACACACACACACACACACACACACACTTGTTTTCATCTCACTAGGGATCCCAAAGCCACTGGCTTCCTCCCTAAGTCTCCCTATATCCAAGAGCATACTCCTCATTGCAGTTCTCAACCCCAAGGCCAAAGGGACATTCCAAAACAGTGCTCTCCGTGTCACTGCCCTGCATACAGCTCCTTGATGCCTGCATGTCAGCCCTGCACTACATCCAAGTCCCTCTGTCCAGCATACAGGGCCTGAGAAGAGCAGCTCATGGCCTGCTGACCTGACCTCAGAGCTCACCACTCCTCTAAGCACACCTTTGCCCAGGCCTCACCTAGTGAACAGTGTGCTCACAGGCATATTCATGAGTGTGCTTCCTCTGCCTAGAAAACCCTTCCTTCCTGGTCTCTAAATTCTCAGCTCCTACCTGTGCTGAAAGACAAGGCTTCAGTATCAGAGTCCCCAAGAATCCTCCCCTGGTTCCCCCTAACACCCTGCTGAGTTCACAGTGCCCGTGCTTGCCTCTAGCCCAGCATTTAGCACAGTGAAGTAGAGTTCATTATCTCTCTGGCCATCTGTCTCCCCGCTGGAGTGAGCTCCTCTCTGAGAACAGGGACTGAGACTTTTGTCCTCTCATTCCTAGTCCCTGACACCTCACAGTCTCTAATAGACCTTGTCGGATGAAAGAAGCTGCTCTCAAAGACGAGGCAAGTCAGCTGATGAGGTGATGGCATTAATAAGAGAGAGGTGAAAACAGCATGTCGCTTCAACTTAGCCATGTTTATTGGACGGTTAAATACCCTTTTCTCACTGAGGAGGCCCCCCAAGCAGCATAGCACAGACAGTAGGGGAGCACAGGCAGGAGGACCGGAAGAAACGTAGCCAGGAAAGAGACTTGGGACGATGTGGCACGGCTCGATGACAGCAGCAGACAGGCACCCAGAGTGCCCTCTCGGTGCCCAGGAGCCTTCAGGTGGGCCATTCAGGTACTGTCATTTCTGAAGAGTGACTTGAAACAGAAGCAGATGGCGGGTGATGCTGCAGAAAGGCAAAGATTCTAGCTTCGGGGAGGGCACTCAAACTTCCCCTCCAGTCGGAGGTCTGCTTGGCAGGAATTGGTGGGCTGAGATCCATTCAGCGGTTGGCAGTCTTGGTGGCAGCAGGCTGGCAGGCTGGGGCCTCACGGGTGGTTGGGCTGGTGGCTTTGGCCTCCGGGGGCTGGCAGGGGTTGTCCTCGGAGACTTCCGCCTTGCAGGGAGTGGAGTCAGCGCAGTCCACTGTTGCGCTGGAAGTGGACTTCTTGCTATCTTCTCCTTTGCAGGTGGTCGCACAAGGCAGGCAGGAGCCCACGGGGCGGTAGGAGATGGAAGTGATATAGGTCGGGCGGCGCAGGATGGAGTACCACGGGCGGTAGCAGGCGGGGCGGTAGGAGATGGATGTCACATACGGCTGCCTGTAGGTGAAGGGCCCAGAGTAGACCGAGCGGTAGATGGGGCGGTAGGGGAGCGAAGTGGTGCAAGACGGTTTGCAGGAGCTGGGTATGTAGAAAGTCCGAGGGCAAGTCGGTTGGCAGATGGCAGAGGCCGAAGACCCCTGGCGGCGGCAGGGAGGCTGGCAGGAAGTAGATGGGCAGGAGATAGGCTCACAGCAGATGGACTGACGGCGCTTGACGATGTAGCAAGCAGGTTGGCATGGACGGGGCACACAGACACTTGGTGAGCAGGGACTGGGCTCCGAGCAGATGGGTTGGCAGATGCTGGAGACACAGCACGAGGGCTCTTGGCAAGGGCTGGAGACACAAGGGCTCGGAACACAGCAGGCAGGGCGAAGGCAGACAGGCTCGCAGACCAGAGCCACACAGGGGGCCGGCTGGCAGACGCTGGGCCCGGAGCAGGATGGCTCACAGGCACTGGGCTCACAGCAATCAGCCTGGCAGCTGTTGCTTATGGAGCAGATGGATGGGCAACAGCGGGGCGTGGGGCACACTGGCTGACAGCAAGCAGGTTCACAGACCACTGGCTGGCAAGAGCTGGGCACAGCGCAGACAGCTGGACAGCAGCTGGGCTCGCAGACGACTGGCTGGCAGCAGCTGGGGGCGCAGACGATGGGCTGGCAGGGGGTGGGCAGACACAGGACCGCTTGGCAGGAAGCAGCCTCGCAGCACACAGGTTGGCAGCAACTGCTTACGGAGCAAGAGGGCTCACACGTGTTGGCTTCGCAGCACACGGGCTGGGCACAGCTGCTCACGGAACAACAGGGCTCACACATGGTGGCCTCGCAGCACACGGGTTGGCCACAGCTGCTCACGGAACAGGAAGGGTCACACACGGTGGCCTCGCAGCACACGGGTTGGCCACAGCTGCTCACGGAACAGGAAGGGTCACACACGGTGGCCTCGCAGCACACGGGTTGGGCACAGCCGCTCACGGAACAGCAGGGCTGACAGCCTTGGGGGCCACAGCTGGACGCGCCACAGCCATCTTGACAGGTCATCAGTTGCCACGTCTGGCTCTGGCAGGTGCTGCTGGGCAAGCAGACGGGCCCTCGGCAGCTCACCTCCGTGGAGCAGAGGGAGATGGCTGGCACCGAGGGGCATTTCCGAGAACAGCAGTTTCCAGGCATGATGGAGGTGTCTCTGCTCCTGGGGGATGCTGCGAGGTGGCTGCCTGACTGGCCCGGCTCCCTGCAGCCCTCTCTTTTATACCCCCGCACCGGCATGTGATGTTGTGAGCCCCTGCGTCTTTTCCTCGTTGCTGTTTGGGCCACTGCTCAGAAGGACATCTTATTATGCCGAGGTTTGTTGACCTGAGGTTGTTGATCTACCCATAAAGAAGCTGCCTGTTTATTGGCATGCTAAATGTGGAGTCCTGGGAGTTAGTTATAGGCTATCTTGGAATAAGCGTCATCACCTTCTATGATCGGTATCTCTGAGCATCAATAACAGGGAAAGAAAAGAACTGACCATTTATCCATCTTCTATCCACTGTACCGGGCCCTGAGCTGGGCACAGGGGATGCCCATGCATAAGACCTACTCGCTCATTCTCATAGAGATCGCTCTCTGGTGGGCAGACAAGTGTAGACGCAAACTCATTGCAATGCATACAGGCATACGGGGAGTAGCGAGAGGACCAGTGATGAACTCTGTGGAAGAGGGGGTGTCTCGGATGATCTCAAATGACTGCACTTTATAGCAATGATCTTATTTAAAACCATCAGCAATCCCATGAGATAGGGGAGCTTTCTGCTGCCATCACAGGTGATGAAAAGGAAGGGGGCATTGGAATCCCAAAGTTGGTCACTTGCTAAAGATCGCCCATGCCTTGCCTCCTGATCTAGAGCTGCTCTTCTTCCCTCTCACCATCCTGTCTGGACAGACCTTTCTCAGGAGCCTGTGTCAAAGCCACATGTCACAGGCTTCACTCACATGCCGTCCTTCGTCCTATTCTGTACCCCGGATCGCTGGCTCTACCTGTCCCTGGAAGGCACTTGGCCTAGCCGTTCCGCTGCTGTTTCTTTTTGTTTCTTCCTCTCACCCCCATCTCAAGCATCCAGTAGACCTTCAGAGTTCTTGCATTTGTGATTTTTTTTTAATTAAATGCATTGGAATAACATTGGTTCATAACATAAATTTCAGGAGTACAACTTTCTAATAAAGCATCTATATACTCTATTGTCCTTTGGTGATTTTAATAGTTCCTAAACAAAAGATACATCCAAGACCCAAAGGGTAAAAAAGAAAGACAGGTTTGTTGTTGTCTTTTTACAAAAACATAAACAAAAGCAAGAACACAGATGCTTTCTCAAAGCATTGTGTTAATACTACTGCTTGAGAGAGACATGATGTTCGAAACAAACCCTAAATTTCTAAATACTAAGACTGATATCCCTGCTCACTGAGGCCCCATCTTTCCTCCACCAGGTGCTTTCCACATCAATATAAAAGGCAGCTTTGGAAAAGCTGGACCATTTTTTCGTTCATTCACCATTCTTCTCTTCAGTCATTAATTTATGCAATCATTTGCCCAATTTCAATTTTATTTATCCAACCAACCCAGCCATCATTGGGTTTTGTGTGATGACACAGAATGAATGAGTTGCAATTCCATAAGGAGCTCAGGTTTAGAAGAAAAAAAATAGATACTTCCATAAGCAATTATGGTACAGTATATGTACAAGTGCTACAACACCTGGATGCACGGGTACTCTGTGGGCACCCAGGAGAAAGAGCAATGTGGTTTTGAGGAAGTTAAGGAAGGCTTCTTAAGAGGGCATGATACATTTGGGGAGCAGCAAATGGTTCCATAGCTGAGATGAAAAGTGCAAGGGGACAAGAAAGGATAGTGATGGATCTAGAGGGGTTACTAGCCACTCAATCATGAAAAACCTATGAACCATGGTAATAAGTTGGATTTTATACTGACACCTGAAGATTTTAAGCAGGGGAGCAACTTGGCCAGGTCTGCCCTTTGGAAATATCTCTCTGGCTGTGGAGAAGGGATTGAAGAAGAAGGGTGAGTCTAGAAGTGGGCCGACCATTCGGGGTCTGGAGCAATTACTCAAAAGTAATTTTCATGTGAACTAGCCAGTGGCTTGGGACTGGAGTGATATAAGATGTTTTAAAGAGGCAGAATCTACAGGACCTACTGCTTGAAAATGAAAGATTAAGAATAGGAAATGCCATTCTTTGAGATGTGGATCTCAGCAATAGAGGAAACGAATTTTAGAAAGCTTTGCAGTAGATAAGGCAAGGAGAAGAACTGATTTCCACATTTCCAGTTCTCTTCATCCACCTTCTTTTCCTCGCTGTGTCAGCAATAAAATTCCAGATGTAGATTCCCCTCCCCCAAAAATCCCTCATAAAGGCTCTCAGCTGGAAAACTTGGATAGCACCATTCATTATTCTAGAATTTCATCTCCTCCAAGAATCCTTCCCTGCTAAGTGGAATAAGCTGCTCTTTAAACTATCTAGTCCATTCCTACTTTACTCTCTTTTGTAGCTCTTAGCTCCTTTGATGCCATGTAAGCTCTAGGAGGAGAAGAATTTTGTTTATTTCCTGATGTAAACCCAGCACCCAGAGCAGTGTTTGATACATAGGCAATTCACTATTAATATTTGTTGAATGAATGAATGAGGACCTCCAGGGACAACTAAGAGGAGCAATTCTCTGTTAATAATTCAAAGAAATTACTACCTTCCACTCATGCTTCCATGAGGCCATGGTCATGAGCAATGAAAGAATGAGCTGCTCTTAATCACAGTTGCTCGATGTAGACCAGTTGACCTCTTGGCAACTATGTCCCTTTGGCATGCTTCTGCTCTGACTGTGGCTTTGTCCTAGGGGTTAGAGAGCCAGTATTTAAGAGGCCAATTTCAGGCAGAGCAAACAATGAGCTAAATAGTAGAGTCTAAAACTAAACCAGGGCAGAGTCAAATCTCAAATTCTCTCCCAAAGCAAGATACTGCAAATACTACTGGGATTTTTAATGCAAACCCCAGAAAATGAAAACACAAGGAACTATCATTAAATACTTGCTAGAACATTAAAAGACTGACAATATCAAGTGTTAGCAAGAACATGGAGCAACTGGAACTCCCAGATATACAAAATATTTTACTTGTAAAAATGCTTAGAAAGGAGTCTGGAAAGATACATATTAGAATAAAGCCCTCCCCATCACTTTGCAAATTAAATGGGTAGGTTTTTATAACATAAAACATTCACTTACCATTTGCTCAGCAATCCAACACCTAGGAATTTATCCTAAATAAATAAAAATATATGTCCACACAAAAATTTGTACATAAATATTCATAATAGCTTTATTTATAAGAGCAAAGAACTGTAGACAACCCAAATGTCCATCAGTAGATGAATATTTTAATGTAGTTTATTCATACAATGTAGTTTATTCACTCAATAAAAAGGAATGAACTATTGGTAGTGACAGCAACATGAATAAATATTTTAAAATGTTATTCTAAGTGAAAAAGTTCACAATATATGATTTCATTTATATGAAATTCTAGAAATGGTAAATTTATAGTGACATAAAGCAAATCATTGGTTGTCTGAGATTGGGGTCAGGTCAAGGAGACACTACCTGCAAAAGGACACTGGGGAATTTGAGAGATGATGGAAAATTCTAGATCTTGAGTGCAGTAATGGTTAAATATATACAACTAATGGCCCAGTGCACAAAATTTGTGCACATTAAGAGGGAATTAATTAGAGGAAATGTTTTAATATTTGCCCTTTCTCTATAATAGAAGTGTCAGAGATGAAAGAAAATTAGTAAAATGTATATGAAAATCTTCCTCCTGTCAGAGTCTGGGGCATGCTCTGGGACCCAGAGTCAAGTCCCTGCCCACTGCATGCACCTTGAAATTGTGAGAGACCCAGACCCAGACCCAGCTAGCCCCACCCCTATCAAGCCCTGCAGGGTCGGGGGCACAACCTCAGGTCCCTCATCAAGCCCTTCCAGGTGTGGGGCACAGCCTTGGGCCCCCAGTCAAGCCCTGCCAGGTGGGGGGTGCAACCTTAGATCTTCTGGCCTGGTGCCAGGGTTTGGGGGGGCAGCCTCAGGTCCTCCAGCTTGGGGTGGGAGCACGGCCTGAGGTCCCACACCAGGGCCCACCAGGCGGGGGGCTGCAGCCTCAGGTCCCCCATCCTGACTGGCTCATGCAGCCTCAGGTCCCTGCTGATCACCCCTTATGGCTCATTATGGGAATCCCACCTCTGCTCTGGGCACAGCCATCTTGTGACAGCATGATGGAGTAAGAGTCAATTTGCATATCACCTCTTTATTATATAGTATTGACAAAATCTTATCAAACTACACTAAAATGGGAGTGATTTATTACACGTAAATTATATCTCCAAGTTATATAATAGTAGAGGCCCAGTGCACAAAATTCGGATGGGAGGTGTCCTTCAGCTCAGCCTGCTCCCTCTCAAATCTGGGACCCCTTGAGGGATTTCCAACTGCCTGTTTAGGCCCGATCCTACATCAGGCCTAAACAGGCAGTCGGACATCCCTCTCACAATCTGATGTAGGATCGGGCCTAAACAGGCCGTTAGACATCCCTCTCACAATCCCGGACTGATGACTCCCAACTGCTCACCTGCCTGCCTTCCTTATTGTCCCTAACCACTTCTGCCTGCCAGCTTGATCACCCCCTAACCACTCCCCTGCCAGCCTGATTGATGCCTAACTGCTCCACTGCCAGCCTGTTTGCCCCTAACTGCCCTACCTTGTGGGCCTGGTCACCCCTAACTGCCCTCCTCTGCAGGCCTGGTTACTCCTAACTTCCCTCCCCTGCAAGCCTGCCCCCCCCAACTGCCCTTCCCTGCAGGCCTGGTCACCTCTAACTCCCCTCCCCTGCAAGCTTGATCACCCCCAACTGCCCTCCCTTATAGGCCTGGTCCCTGCCAACTGCCCTCCCCTGCTGGCCATCTTGTGGTGGCCATCTTGTGTCTACATGGGGCAGGATCTTTTGACCACATGGGAGCAGTCATCTTGTGTGTTGAGGGTCAATCTGCATATTACTCTTTTATTAGATAGGATAGAGGCCAAGTGCATGGGTGGGGCCAGCTGGTTTGCCCTGAAGGGTGTCCTGGATCATGGTAGGTGTTCCCTTGGGGTATGGGATGGCCTGGGTGAGGGACTTGTGGTGGTTTGCAGGCCGGCCACGCCCCCCCAGTGACCAAGTGGAGACTCTTGTATGTGGGATTTACTTGTCTTCTACAATTGAAACTTTATAGCCTGGTGCAGAGCCAAGCCTTCTGCTTGCTCCCCTGTAGCAACCATTGAAACTTTGTTGCCTTAAGCAGAGGCCAGAGTGTGCAGAAAGCTTGGCTTCCTCCATTGCCAGGGGCAACCCAAGCTTCCCTCCTGCTTCTCTGTGGCCATAGCCATCTTGGTTGGGTTAATTTGCATACTCTCTCTGATTGGCTCCTGGGTGTGACTGGTGAGCGTGGCTTGGGGTCTAGCGGAGGTACGGTCAATTTGCATATTACTCTTTTATTAGATAGGATTATTAAAAAATGAAACAAAAAGTTGAAAGGCAAAAAAGCAAAAGCAGCATAATCCTAGTTTTATTTGTAAAAATGCTTAGAAAGGAGTCTGGAAAGGTACATATTAGTAACAAAGCCCGAGTGGTGAGAATTTGAGTGGCTATTATGTGTTCTTTATATTTTTCTATATTTTTTCATATTTTTAGGAATCATTGCTATACTTATCGTCAGAAAAATATTTTTGTTTATTGAATACAGCATTGCTTTGGAGGAATAAAAATAAATATTGTTCTCCCAAGGCAAGAGCAGAATCAATTTTATCCCACATGTTGCAACTCAAGGTCATATTCAGCAAGAGGTTGAATAAACTCCTTCTTGAATTTTGACCTTCCAGCCGAAGCCACACACAGCTGGGTCAGGCTCCAGTTAGCAGACAGATAACCACCTCCCCCTGCCCCGCCTTCTCCTCCCTGGGCCTTTAAGCAGAAGAAATACTGGTGGGCACAAACACCTGATCCAGAGAAGGGAGACTTTGCCAAAGCATGAGGATGGAGAAAGAACCAGAACTGCCCAGAACATTCTGAGAAACTGTGTTGTCAGAATTTTGCTGCAGGAATCCCTTCCATTTAGAACCAAGCCTGTCTTATCAAGCCTTCTCCCCTGACTGTGCTAGAAAGTTCTGACCAAACCTGAACCTTTCTAGGAGAACTACAGTGCAGGAGGCAGCCAGGCACCTCGCTCAAGGTTACACTGGGCCTGCATCAGCATGTACCTGGGACTTTTTAAAAATGCAGGCCCCCGCCAGCTGACGTGGCTCATTGAACCAGGAGGCCCCAGCTCAATGCCGGGTCAGGACACATACCTGGGTTGCGGGCTCTGTCCCCGGTAGTGGGTGTGCAGAAGGCAGCCAACCAGTTCTCTCTCATCATCGATGCTTCTCTCTCTCTCCCTTTCCCTTCCTCTCTGAAATCAATACAAATATCTATTTTAAACATAAAAATGCAGCTCGCAGGGCCTCCACCCTTGGGCTAATGGGTAAAACCTCTAGCAGCAGAGCCCAAGGGTCTGTCCATTTAAAAGCCGCCCCAAGTGAATCGCACGTGGCAGGTAGAACTTCCGCCTACATGGGTGGTTCTCAGACCTCAGTGCCCAAGAATACCCGGGGTCCTGGTTAGAAACCCCAGGTGTCCAGGCCACCCGCCTCGGATTGCTGATTCTGCCTGGCTCTGGGAGGGCTCCAGACTCCCCACCTAACTACGCCTGGGGGTTCTGATGTGGGTGACCCACACACTGCTGGTCCAGTGGTTCTCAACCTTCCTAAGGCCGCGACCCTTTAAGACAGCTCCTCATGTGGTGGTGACCCCCCACCCGTAACATTATTTCCGTTGCTACTTCACAACTGTACTTTTGCTACTGTTAATGAATCGTAATGTAAATATCTGTGTTTTCTGATGGTCTTAGGCAACCCCTGTCAAAGGGTCATTGGACCCCCCCCCCCAAATGGGTTGCGACCCACAGGTTGAGGACCACTGTGCTGGTCAGAAGCACCTGCTAGGGATGCCAGAGTGCCTTTCTCGGGCCCAGTGCCCCCAGAAGGGGCGAAGGAAGAGGCGGCAGAACCGAGGTGGGTAGGCCAGCGTGCTGCAATTTATTAAGAGGTTAACAAGAGAGGAATCTGTGCTGCTGACCACGAGGAGGGCTCAGTCCCAGGGTCACCCGGCGTGAGAGGTTGCCTCCTGGTGACCGTGTCACTCCGGGAGAGTCCAGCCAGGCCCCGGGGATGCCCCCTTTCAGCTTCGGGGATCCCCGTGGGCGGCACCCCGTTTGTTTCAAAGGCGCACCCAGCACGTGCGTGGCTCTGGTCCTCAGGCTCTTGCCACGCCGGGGGGGCGGGGGGCGGGCATCGTCTCCACCATCCTCCTCGGTCAGGACCACGGGAGGCGGGCCACTGTCCTGGAAGGTCCCGGAGGCGAGGGCTCCGGCCCGGAGCGGAGGGATGGACACGTCCCGTGGGGCGCGGTCTCCGTGGCGGGGGCACGGGGGGGCTTTTCATTTCGTGTCGCAGACGGCCGTGGGCTGGCAGCACACGGGCCCGCAGCAGCCGCCGCCGCCGCCCGAGTTGCCGCAGCAGCTGGACCCGCAGCAGCTGGACCCGCAGCAGCTGCCGCCGCCGCCCCCGCAGCCGCCACCCCCGCAGCCGCCGCCCCCGCAGCAAGATCCGCCGCCCCCGCAGCCAGATCCCCCGCAACAGGAGGACCCGCAGCAGCCGCCTCCTCCGCCGCAGCCGCCACCGCCGCAGCCGCCTCCTCCTCCGCAGCCGCCGCCGCCTCCACCGCAGCAGCCGCAGCAGCCGCAGCAGCACGAGTCGCAGCAGTCCTGGTCGTCACCGCCGCACATGAAGCAGTCCCCCGGGCAGCACCCCATGGTCCCCCGCAGGTCAGGCCGCAGCCGCAGTCGCCCAGGTCTGACGGGTCAGCAGCTGGCCAGCAGCTTTTATATCCCCGCCGCCAGGGTGTGGGCCCCCGGGGGCCCGGGTGTCGGCTTTGTGATTATTTGTTCCCCGGGTCCCCGGGGGAGAAGGGTTCATTAGCTGCCTGTTTATTTTCCAGCCCCGAGTACCTCAACTCATAAAAAAAAAAAAGGCCCCACTCCTCCCAGCGGCTGTTTGTCCAGCGGGTAAACATAGCCCTGCAGAAACACCTGTCATCACGGCCAAACTGGGGCCCAGCCATCATTATAGCCCAGGCTGGAGCCCGGAAGGGGAACCCGCCTCCCCTACCCCCCACCCCACCCCACCCCCAGATCGGGCCCTGGCAGGGGGTTCCTCTTCCAGGCCTTCTTCTCTGGCCAATGGGCAGCCGGCCTGCTGGCCCTGGATGCTGGTCCCCGAAGAAGAAGAAGAAGATGGTAAAAGCTGCTCAGAGGTGGCCAGGTGGGAATGGCATCTCCGTCCCGTGTGAGGAAGGCAAACGTGTGTGCGTGTGTGTGCGTGGTATGTGGAGTGTGCCGCGCACGTTTGTTTGGGCTTCATCGGGCACCATCAATCATGAGTAATAACTGCCCTGTGAAACGGAGAGACTCGTCATAAAACTGCAACAGGCAGGGGACCAGGTTTCACTGGGCTGTGCGACGAACTGAACGCTCGCCCTGCTCTCTAAGTGGTCCAGTGGTTCTCAGCCTTCCTAACGCCGCGACCCTTTAATACAGCTGAAGGAGCAGAGGGCAGAACCCGCACCACCCGGTCTAGGCCTTCCCTTGATAGAAAGGAGGAGGAGGAGGAGAGAGAGGGAGAAGGAGGAAAAGGAAAAGGAAGAGGAGGAGGAGGTGGAGGAGGAGGGCGTGAAGGAAGAGATAAAGGAGGAAAAGGAGGAGGAGATGGAGGAAGAGGAAGGAGAAGATGGAGGAAGAGGAAAAAGAGGAGGAGGAACAGGAGGAAGAAGAGATGCAGAAGAAGGAGCTGGAGAAGATGGAGGAGGAGAAGGGAGAACTGGAAAAAAGAAATGGAAAAGAAGGAGATGGAGGAGGAGGAGGAGATGAAGGAAGAGGAGATGGAGAAGAAGGAAGGGAAGGAGAGAGAAAGGAAAGAAGGGAGGGAAGGAAGAAAAGGAAGGAAGAGAGGGAAGGAGGAAGGGAGGAAAAGAGGAGATCATTGAACATCCAGAACACCACATGAACATGGGAATGTTGTGCATTTTTTAAAGACCATCTGTCCGAACGAGAGAGAAGCATCCCAAACCCCAGAGCACCATGGGTGGATAAAATGCCACAGGAAGTCTAGAATCCCCAGGAGATGCAGGTCCCTGGGCAAACTCTGCGATGGGTCAAATTTCCTGTCTTCGTTTGGGCTGCGCTACCTTGTCATCCTCTTGGAATGATAATAGCAACTCTGGGGCTCAGCCCTCTGGAAGGCAGCACCTGGAGTGGAAGGTGGGGGGGAGGGTGGGGGAGGGGTGGAGATAGGAATCAAGGGACACAGTCCCTCCTTTTCCATTTCCTTTCCTTTTTGAAGATGAGCCCGGAGGTAAGGCAGCTTCTAGAAAGGGCTTAGACGTTCTGAAAACCAGGAGGTGAGGGGAAAGAGACAGTGAGAAAGGTTGGGCTGCTTGGATCTGATGTGACCCTCAGTTCTGCATGGGATGTGGAATGTTAGAACTGGGAAGAGCCCCAAAAGATCACGTGTTCCAGGGTTTCTAAACCGGGTTTTACAACCAGAATCGCCCAGGCAAGGGTGGGGACTTTGGAAACATCCAGATGTCCACCTGCACCCAGTTCTGTTGAATCAGAACATGTGCTGTGGGAGCTTGTGAAGCTATATACAGGGGTACCTCGAGATACGAGTTTGATTCGTTCCGTAACCTTGAGGCGTGGGAAACTATGAGACGCTCGAGTCGCAGTAAACTGGTGGGTCGTGTGCAGCCAGCTGAACTGATGACTCCTATCTCAACTGTTGCTCGTATTTCAAAGCAAAAATCGCTCGCTCAACAGCTCATATCTCAAAAATCTCGTATGTTAGGGCACTCATATCTCGAGGTACCACTGTATTTGAAAGTTTCAGATTATCGACAGGTGAGGAAACACTGATATCACTTATTGCCGCCGTGAGTATCACCCGCAAGCACTTTTCTATACAAAGATGACAGCAGGGCCCGGGCAGCATTCGTGATAGACTTGACCATGAAGGCTGTTTCCTGGTCCATGCTCCTCCCCCACTCCCCTCCCCCAGATGCACGCCTCTGGGCGAGTAACACAGCGACAGTCCCAGCGGACGCATTCTTCTCGTTCTTGCTTAATAATAGGCGACACATTCACATGGTCACCCTGCAAAAGGAATGCAGTGAACTGTTGTCCTTCTCTTCCTGTGTCCTGCTGGGCCTGCCTCACCCCCCCCCTCACCCCCCCCGCCCCTCCCTCACTAACCCCTGCCCCTAAACTCACTCATCTAGAATGTGGACATGGTGAAGATAATAGCACCCACCTCAGAGGGCTGCTGTGAAGATGAGATGGGTTATTGTATGTGCAAATACAGTGGTAGCTCCAGATACGAGTGCCCTAACATACGAGATTTTTGAGATACGAGCCGTCGAGCGAGCGATTTTTGCTTTGAAATACGAGCAACATTTGAGATAGGAGTCATCGCGCGGATCGGCCGGCCGCACACGACCCACCAGTTTACCGTGACTCGAGCGTCTCCTAGTTTCCCACGCCTCAAGGTGACGGAACGAATTCAACTCGTATCTCGAGGTACCACTGTACAGCACTTCGAACTTTAGAACAGTGGTTGGCCACATATTGCTTGATAAACATTAGCTATTATTTATATACAAAAAGAGATAGGTGTACATATAATACGTATTTTACACATAATTCGTTACACAAGTGGTAGCATAATATACAACCTGTTCTTAACTCTTTTTTTTTTCTCTAAACAAGATTATCTTGCTGAAACTGGTTTGGCTCAGTGCATAGAGCGTCGGCCTGTGGGCTGAAAGGTCCCAGGTTCGATTCTGGTCAGGGGTATGTATCTTGGTTGTGGGCATATCCCCAGTAGGCGATGTGCAGGAGGTGGCTGACTGATGTCTCTCTCTCACCAATATTCCTAACTCTCTATCCCTCTCTCTTCCTCTCTGTAAAAAAAAAATCAATAAAATATATATTTTTTAAAAAGATTATCTTAATCATTCCATATCCGTACATAAAGTTTTTTGTAGTATTCTATTGAGCCAATCATTTATGTAACCAATTCTCTATTGAAAGACATTTGTTTCTAATTTCCAATATTGTGCTATTATAAACTTCGTTATTTTACATATTTGCTATTATATAACTTAGCATGTCTTTATAGATCCCTCCCATCAACTCTTGGGATAGAAATTGCTGAGCCGATGAGTTTTTGTATTTGTAATTTTGAGGGATGTTGCCAGGTCACCCTTCATAAAGGTGGTACCAGTTTACGCACCCCTCGGCAAGTGTGAGAGTGCTGTCTCTTTCTGCTTTACCTACAGTGTTCTGAGTTGGGCTTTGATGATCTGATAGGAAAAAGATAGGATCTTGCAATAGTTTTAATTTGTATTTCTGTTATTGCGACTAAAATTAAACGATATGGCTTATGCTTAAATGCTATTCATGCTCCCTTTTCTGTGGATCATCTTTTCTATTGTCCGTCTTTCTAGTGGGTTGTTGGTATTTTTCTTTGATTGATAGAAGGTAAAATATTTGCCTGTATTGTGAGTTAAAAATATTGTTTTCAGGCCCAGTTGAGATGGCTCAGTGAATGAGCATCGACCTATGAACCAGGGGGGTCACGTTTCGATTCCCCATCAGGGGACATGCCCAGGTTGTGAGGTGTGCAGGAGGCAGCCAATCAATGATTCTCTCTCATCATTGATGTTTCTCTTTCTCCCTCTGCTTCATCTCTGAAATCAATAAAAATATACTGTTTTCAGGATGGCATTTGCCTTTGATTTTAATGCTAATTATTATTATAATATTTACATTATACATTTCATATAATGTTTACTGTGGAATTTCTGAAAAAAAACACACAAAATGATTAAATATAAGAAAAGAAGAATCATCTATAACCCCACAAAAATGATGTTTACTCCTAATTTTCTTGTTTCCTTTTTAGTGTTTTTCCTAAATATTTGCATAAAATATTGATGTGAATATGCATGGTATCTGAGTTTGGGGTCTTGGATAGAGAGTGGTCCATGGTGAGCACCCACTGAAATGTGCATGGTCCTGTCTTACTCCCGACCACCATTCCCCCTCTGATGGCCCCAGCTGGGATATCTGAGTTCTCCCTGCTCCCACAGATTCTGCATCCTTCCGCCACCCCATCTAGGAGGCCCCAGGTCTCCGCTATCAGTTTCCTCCACCTCAAAAGCCCAGTTGGAATTGCATAAGCTGAGCGCTGACTTGAATCGTTCTCTCTGCATTTCCACAGGAAGTACCCCACCCTGGCGGCAATGACTATTAGACCCCATTGATGCCCACGTGGTGAGGATGAGCAGCAGTGAAAGAAAGGGCAGAAGAAAGGTAAGAGCAGTGACTGTTTTAAGGTCTCATTCTGACACGTCATTGTATGAAATCAAAATCATGCTGTGTAAATTGATGTATGCACCGAATATTGTACTTAACCCGAGAAAACGCTCAGAAATGTGCTGATGATTAAATGTTATAGACCTTCGGGCATTTATATTTTGATGTTGATATAAACCTGCCCCATTATTGGCTATCTAAGTTGGTTCCAGTGTCCCAATATTAAGAGCAATACACTGAGGTGAACTTCCTTAAAATGCGAACTTTTATGCATCTTTCTTCTCTCCCTAAAATAAGTTCCTGGAAATGTGATTACTGAATCTTCAGTGTGTTAGTAATTTTAAATCTATGAATAAGTATTTTAAAATTATCCTCCAGAAAAATTGTCCCCATTTGCATCCATTTCACAGTGCCTTCACCAATACCAATTTTTTCTTCTTAATTAATTTTATTGGAGTGATATTGGTTAATAAGATTATGTCAGGTGTCCCCAAAAAATGTATACACACTTTAACAGGTGATAGCTCAATTTTTTTCTTTTTTTGATAGCTCAATTTTGAAAATGAAATGTATTTTAATAAACACTGCCTTTATAATTATTCAAAGTGTGTGTATACAGTTTTTTGGGACACCTTATATAGGTTTCAAGTGTACATTTCTATGATACGGAATCTGTGTATGCATAGTGTATCTGTCACCCAAAGTAGACTCTTCTTCCATATTTCATCACCATGTTTGACCCCTTTAATACCCACCTCCTTCCCTCCAGTAGCCACCATACGTTGTCTGTGTCTATGAGTTTTTGTTTGCTTTTCTTGTTTATTCATTTGTTACCTTTCAGCTTTATATCCCATGTAGGAGTAAAAGCAGGTGGTTCTTGACTTTTTCTGTCTGACTTGTTTCTTTCTCAAGAGATTTGTCAAGATTCATAGTCCAATCATGAAATCTCTTTTGTAGTATTTCTTTGTACTTATTTCACTATTAGTGCATTTATTTCATAGGCCATTTTTATTTCTTCTTTTGGGAATTATTTATTCATGCCAGTTTTTCTCTTAAGTTATTCATCTTTCCTAATTTATTTATAAGGGCTTATTTCATGCTACACATATTAACTTTCCTTTGTGACACTTACACATATTGCAAAATTTGTGCCAGGTTAGCATTTCTTTCTAACTGTGTCTGTGATATTTTTAGGCATAGAATTTTCTTCTTTTTTTAACATTTTTTTATTGATTTCAGGGAGGAAAGGAGAGGGAGAGAGATAGAAACATCAATGATGACAGAGAATCATTGATTGGCTGCCTCCTGCATACTCCCCACTGAGGATTGAGCCCACAACCCAGACATGTGGCTTTGCCTGGAATCAAACCTGGAACCCTTCAGTCTGCAGGCCAACACTCTATCCACTGAGCCAACCCGTCTAGAGCTATTTATATAGGAAAATCTGTATTTTTTCCTGCTGCTTTTATACTTTGAAACCTTTTCATTATCTTCAAGTAAGACAACGGTGAAATTTTAGTTTTTATAGTTGCATTTTTTTATACATACTAGTAATGCTGTTCTCCAAAAGGAATTTATTTTGAGGTGTGGCAGGTACTCCTTTACAAAAATGTCCTGGTATTCCTAATTGGGGGACTCAAGTGCCTATTAAATTAATGATTGGTATGTAATAAAGAACAGATGGGGAGGTACCGCAGGAGTCATTAGAAACCTAGGCCTGGCATCTGTTCTGGCGGCCTCTAGTGTCCATCTGTGACATTTCACATGCAGTTTCCGGTGGTTCTTTTAGAGCAGTGGTTCTCAACCTTCCTAATGCCGGGACCCTTTAATACAGTTCCTCATGTAGTGGTGACCCCCAACCATAAAATTATTTTCGTTGCTACTTCATAACTGTAATTTTGCTACTGTTCGGCCATTTGGTCTATTTGCATATTATGCCTTTATTATTATAGATGGCACTGATTTAAATCATGTGCCCAATCAACTATCTCTTGCAAAGGGGGCACATTATCAGCCCCTCCAATGGTGCCAGGTGTGCACTAAGCATTTTCTATGTGTTTTCTTGGTTGATATCCAGGACAACTATTTACAATAAGTATTATCCTCATCTTGAGGAAACTAAGGCTCATGGAGGTCAACTATTTAACTAGGAGGTGCAGGGCTTGGATCTGAACCCAGATGTGTCTACTTCTGAAATCCAGCCCTTCCTCAGTGTCTATGTTTCTTGAGGGAATCAGAGGAAATTGCCTCTTTCTCTTAAGATAAGTCTTAAAGTAAGAACATAGTCAAGTGAATGCGAGTTTCAAGCCACAAATGCCATAGCTAATTTATTCACCAATTTGCATCCATGGTTATGGGATGGTAGGCATTCATACATAGTTACCAAATGAACGGCTAAATAAAATCATAACGGAATGTGAGAGGACCCCTCGTCAGCAACACAGTCCAAAAGTGTCAACTAGAAGAGAATGGAGTCCTCGCTGCTGTTCCTCACCCACCCCTCCTGGCTCTCAGTCTCTGCTTTGCTCAGTCAGGTCTGGAATCGGCACTGTTCTGGAGGACCTGCTGCCAAAATGAAAATGTCCACGTCTGCTCCACCAACATGGGGTCCACTGGACACACATGACCACTGAGCACTGGCAATGTGGCCGATGTGATGGAGAACCCATGTTTTTAGCTGTATTTGATGTTTATACATTTTCATTGAATGGCCACATGTAGCTAGTGGCTTTGTTGTGCCCAGATTTCAAGATCTCCAAAGACCACCAGGGAGCTGAGTCCGATGCAAAAGCAAAGAGCCTTTATTCAAGCCTCGGGCTTGGCTCTCCATGTTCACCGTCACAGCAGAGGATGCAGGAAGAGCCCGAGTCTTTAGGGAATAAAGGTTTTATAGGGAGAGGTTGGACCTCCTCGGACTGCTGAGTTGGCTGATCCTGATTGGTTGGGTGAGGGCTGGGGACTAGTGATGCAAAGGCAGGGTGGTTAGGGTCTGGTTACCCAAAGACAGGATGCGGTCAGCATACTTTTGGAGTTCCCCTTGCATCCCATTGGCTGATTTAAGGGTGAGATGGGTACCTGACACATTCTTCGGCCTTTCTCAGAAGAGAGGTCAGGTCAGAGACACAGCTACACAAGATGGGGGACACGGTACGAAATGGAGTCAGTCCTGCTCTGCCCTTTAAGCTTCTAAGTTGGACAGTGCAGCTTGAGATTCTGTTCCAGATGACGTGTCAGGCTCAGTTGTTGGAATGAACCTGCATCATGAAAATAATTAAATATTCTGTTTTTCTTTGCTTTTTTAAAAAATTTGAATCTTTTAAAGCATCAAAGAACTGAGAGGATAGTAGAAATTGCCAAGAAATTATCAAAGAACTAAGTAATTGGTAGGTGCTCAGAGAGATGGACTGAGCACTGTAATTGTTTCTCGCTCGAGGGCATTTGCTGAATTTGACAAACCTGAATTACAGAAACAGAAAATAAAGTCCAGGTCCCACCCATAGTAGCGACCCCCTAAGAGATCCACCCCTCCATAAAGCTGGGATCCCAAAGGGTAATGCTGAGCCATATGTAATCTCAGCCCACCCACACCTACCACAGGGCACTGGTCTTGCACATCACCTGCGTGATTCCAAGATTCAGGCCATGAATTTAAAGAGGCCTCTGACCAGTAGTGCTGGAGTGCAGTGGCAGGCACAAATACCACCCCTTTCTTGAGGGACACACCATCATCCTACCTCAATGAAGTCTCCCAAATATTCTGAGGAAAATGAAGGTGATACTCATCAGTATTATTCACCAAATGTTTCTCTCTCTGCCTTTCACAAGTATGGCAGGAATGCTCTTCCTACCTCCTTTGAAGTTGGCATGACTAAGTGACTTCCTTTGGTTAATGACATGTGACTGTTATTCATTGAAGACCAAAGCTTCTGAGTCATTGCAGAATGGACCGCCCTCCCAAGCAGATCTGTGAAAGTGTCGCTAGAATCGGAGGTGCTGTCAGCCTGCCTTCTTGAGTAAGTAGGACGATTGGAGCCTCCTCATGGCCACTGGTGGAATTGGAGGATGCACAAGACAGAAGCTCTTGTTGTGATAAGATTTGGGAAACCCAGGAGTTGACTGTTACTGTGGTAACTAACTTTGCCTGTCCTGACTGATGCAATGAACAGCTCAGTCACTCACCACTAAGCACACAAGGAAACAAGGCACCATGAGTGAGAGCCAGTAGAAACAACAGAGCTTAGACAAACCACAGAGACTTCAGATACTGGAGTTATCAAACACATATTATAATATGTTTCTATCTTGGACCACTGGTGGTCCGTGAGGTATGAAAGATTGGCACCTTTAAAGGAATAAATGACAAGCTGGAGTATATCTGCAAGGGTTGGTCTTTAACAATACAGCTGACAAAACCAAGTCACCTCTGTTTAGATGCCCATAGAATTGTGTGGGTGCTGGAAAATAGAGATGTCATGTCTATCGCTTTCATTCAGTTCCCACCCAAGGGAAAGACAAACCAGAGGCCCCAGAGAGAGTCCTTGTTCTGGTCTCTAGTGCTGCGTAACAAACAGCCCAAATATGGTGCTGTAAATCAACAAACGTTTCTGCTCAGGTATCCTGTGGGTCAGGAATTCTGAAAAGCATAGCAGATGGCCTGTCACTGTTCCATGATGCCAGGTGTATCCTCTGGAGAGGCGTGAAGACTGCGTGGGCTTCCTCAGGGTTTGGTGTCTGGGTTTCACGCATCCCAGGAGAACCAGATGGAAGTTGCTTGTCCTTTCACGAATGATCCTCAGGAGTCACGTAGTGTCACTGCCTCTGCAGTCACAAATTGGCCCTGGTTTGAGGGAAGGGTCTATGTCAACAGGAAAGTTAGCTCTTGAAAGAAGAGCGTGGAGATAAGAGATATTGACGAATAGTCTCTCTCTTCTCCTAGACAATCCTTTCTATTATTTTGGGATGCTAAGGGCCTAGAGTCATTGTCCTCTGCCTCTTCCCTCTCCTTTCTCCTCAACAACAAAACCAAGATGTGTCTGGTATCAGCTATTTCCTGAGGTTTACTAATAACCCTTTAATTCAGCAGTTCTCAACCTGTGGGTCACGACCCCTTTGGGGGTCGAACAACACTTTCACAGGGGTCGCCTAAGACCGTTGGAAAACACAGATACGATTCATAACAGTTGCAAAATTATAGTTATGAAGTAGCAACAAAAATAATTTTATGGTTGGGGGTCACCACAACATGAGGAACTGTATTAAAGGGTCGGGCATTAGAAAGGTTGAGAACCACTGCTTTAATTGAACCATACAATACATTCTGACTCTATGCTTTGCTTCTCTCTCTCTCTCTCTCTCTCTCTCTCCCTCTCTCTCTTTCTCTCTCTCTCCCTCCCTTCCTCCTTCCCCCCTCTCTATTTCTCTCTCTTTCTTTTCCTCCCTCATTCCCATAAACAAGTAACTAGGGGAGGTATTCCAAGGGAACTGAGGGAAGGAAGAGAGAAGCCTTTTGAGCTGACCCTGAAAGCAAATTTAATTCAATACCAACCTCCAGGATCGCTGAAGCCAGGGAAGGATGAGAACCAGAAAAGATGGTCCATGTTGAATGCACATTCATCTCCATTCCAGTCTCCTATTCCCGGGAGAAGCTTCCCAGGCCTGTATTTTATGTTTGGGATATTCCTGCCACCACCAACCCCATTACCTGCCATATTGGCACTCTCCATCCATGTATTGGGGTTCTCTAGTGAAACAGAACCAATAGGAGATATATATGATGAGATATATGATGGAACATGGCTCATGTGATTATGAGACTAGGGAGACCTCTGATCTGCCATCAGCCAGGCAGAGAACCAGGAAAGCTGGCGGTGGGATTCTGTTTGAGTCTGCAAACCAGAGAACCGGGGGCATGATGTCCAAGGGCAGGGGAGGATGAAGGTCCAGCTCAGGCAAAGGAAGCAAATCCACTGCTTTTTGCTCTGTGTGGGGCCCTCAGTGACTGAATGATCCCCTCCCACAGGGGTGAGGATGATCAATCTTCTCTGTGAAAAGGATCTTTGTGACCAAAACAAACTGTCTGACTGTTAACTCTTCACCAGACATGTGTGTTCCCAAGATTTTCCATCCATACCTTCATGTCAGATTGAAATGTCATATCCCAATTTTTCAAGAGATTATGGGGAAACAGGGCTCACCAATATGCTGGGTTTCACCATATTTCTTTTTATACCCCTACTAAAAAAATTTTGAGTCCAAACCTATAATATCTTTACTTATTTGTATGCATTTTATAATATGTATATATACTACATCTGTAAAACATTATGCATGTTGTTAAATATATACCAGACATGACCAATAAAAATTTTTAAAGGATTAAGTCATCTGTGATAAAACTTTAAAAATTATATTAGTTTTGCCGAGACCGGTTTGGCTCAGTGGATAGAGTGTCGGCCTGCGGACTGAAAGGTCCCGGGTTTGATTCCGGTCGGGGGCATGTACCTTGGTGGCGGGCACATCTTCAGTGTGGGGCGTGCAGGAGGCGGCTGATCGATGTATCTCTCTCATCGATGTTTCTGACTTTCTATCCCTCTCCCTTCCTCTCTGTAAAAAATCAATAAAATATATTAAAAAATTATATTAGTTTTTATTATAAAGTAGACATAGACATTGGTACTCCCAAAATATATCATAATTCAGTAATATGGAAGATAATGTTAACATTAATAACATTTTGGTGAGAGAATGTGATTGAAAAGGAGTCCTTTTTAACATTTTGGTTTAATGATTTGTAATGCATTGAGTTGCAGGTCTGGTTCTGTGCACAATATATTTCTGCATATGTTCATAACTATGAAATTTTCAGGAACAAAAATAGTCACTGCTTGATTTTGATGGCTGTGGACAAAAACCTCTCCAACATATGGAGATTGAGTTGGAGAAGGTAATTGCTGGCTGAGTATATTTTTCCCAGTTCTTTCCAGGGTACAATATTTCACGTTGCCAAGAGGCACAGACTTCCTCTCAAGATCCACTTCCTCCTGTTGTTGACCTGTTTCTGTGATTTGCTCACATGTTCCCTCTGAAGAGCTTGACAGAACACGTTTGCAGAGACCCTCATGGATTTGCCATTCCTTTCCCACCACCTTCTTCCCAAACATGAAATCCACAAGAATGAGTGGGTGTGTCTAGTGGAGACTTTTCAGACGTCACAGACCATATATTAGAGTGAATGATCCCTTCATCTGATGGAAGAACACCGGTTACTTTTTATTTATACCAGACACCCAGCTTTGGAATTGATGAACGAAAAGGACAGTTATCACACTTGTGCCAGACTAAACGTTTATTAGGAGGTTAACAAGAGATCTGGTATTGCATCTCCAAAGAAACAAAAGAGTGACAAGGAAAATGTCTCCCAATTATGTTCAGCTTCATAGTGTGCCCAGCAGCAATATCACATTTAATGAACTTAGTTTAAAGTCACATCTAGATGAGTACCTGTGAAAGCATAACACATTGTGTAAATGTGTCACTGTGATAATAGATATTACTTGACCCTGTTATAGATTTCTCTGTGTGTCTCAGAAGACAGAGACAGTGAGGTGACTCTGCCATCTCTTACAGGAAAGAAACAAGCCAGGAATTTCAGCAGGAGCCTAGAGGTGAACCCTGGAAGCTGGTACAGGAGGAGTTTCTTCCTTTATCCGAAGTGGTCACTCTTGGAGATGCTTGAACCAAGTAGAGTTGAGATGTGACTTCAGATCCTTTCTCTTCCTCCTGGAACCAGGGCCTTTAGCACACAAAGGTACTGCAAGGCCCACACCGAACACGTGGGCCACAAGGATTGGAGACACAGGGTCCAATGGGCTTGTCACATGCATTGGTTGTGGCACATGGGTTGCAGGGAAGACTGGAGACAAAACCATTGGGACAAGTTAGAGTGACATGAGCCGAAGAAACTGGAACATACTAAACACACTTTGTTCATATCTTCTTTCCTTTGTTGCCAACCGAACTCTTGGAGTTATAAAATGATTTCCATCAGGAAGAGCCCCCGCCCCCCAGCAACCTTGTATGCTCTCAAGGAAAGCATAACTAGCTTCATACTCACTTGCAGTCCTCGCTCTCCAGCAGATTCCTGTATGTATTGATCTCACACTCTAGCCGGGCCCGGACGTCCAACAGCACCTGGTACTCCTGGTTCTGCCGCTCCAGGTCGCCCCTGATCTCAGCCAGCTGCTCCTCCACGTTGGTGATCATGCACTGCACCTGGGACAGCTGGGAGCTGTAGCGGGCTTCCGTCTCTGTCAGCGTGTTCTCCAGTGAGTCCCTCTGTGTAGGGAAGAGGAAGAATGTCACCCTTTAGCATGTCTTCCATAGGGTTCCATAGAAGTCACAAGCTTTGAGAGTTAAAGAGACACCCAGCCTATGCTCTGTAGTAAACTATCAACCTATGAACTAGAAGGTCACAGTCAAGGCACATGCCTGGGTGGCGGGCTCAATCCCTATTAGGGGGCATGGAGGAGGCAGCCAATCAATGGTTCTCTCTTTCTCTCCCTTCCTCTCTGAAATCAATAAAAATGTATATATACATTTTTTTTTAAAGTGTTAATCCAAAACCGGTTTGGCTCAGTGGATAGAGCGTCGGCTTGCGGACTGAAAGGTCCCAGGTTCAATTCCAGGCAAGAGCATGTATCCTGGTTGTGGGCATATCCCCAGTAGGGGGCATGCAGGAGGTGGCTGATCGATGTCTCTCTCTCATCAATGTTTCTGACTTTCTACCCTTCTCCCTTCCTCTCTGTGAAAAATCAATAAAATATATTTTTAAAAAATTTTACAAAAAGTGTTAAAGAGATTGTGACCCAAAGACCTACCCTGTGACTCTGATTCCCCGACTTTCTCACCAGCAGGTCTGAACAACACCCACCAGGTTGTGCTGGGCCTGCAGCTC
>JAAGEH010000015.1:34991571-35075546 GCA_011751065.1 Lasiurus cinereus | reverse complement strand
AGGCTGGGGCTGAGGCTGAGACCCTTGTGCTGAGGCTGAGGCTGAGACCCTCCTGCTGAGGCTGAGGCTGAGGCTGAGACCCTCGTGCTGAGTCTGCAGGCACTGAGACCCTTGTGCTGAGCCTGGGGCTGAGGCTGAGACCATCATGCTGAGGCTGAGTCTGGGACTCTCGTGCTGAGGCTGAGGCTGGGGCTGAGGCTGACACCCTCTTGCTGAGGCTGCATGCGCTGAGACCCTCGTGCTTAGGCTGGGGCTGAGGCTGGGACCCTCTTGCTGAGGCTGAGGCTGAGACCTTCGTGCTGAGGCTGAGGCTGAGGCTGAGACCCTCGTGCTCAGGCTGCAGTCGCTGAGACCCTCATGCTGAGGCTGAGGCTGGGACCCTCGTGCTGAGGCTGAGGCGCTGAGACCCTCGTGCTGAGGCTGAAGCTGAGCGGTCCGTCCTCAGCTCTCGAGCCGCCAGGGCACCTGCCCTCAGGGCTTCCGGTGCGGCTTGGGCCGGGCCGGACCTGCAGGAGCGAGCGCCGGTGCTGGTTCCCTTAACCCGTGCGACCCCGCGGTCCCCCCCCCCTCGTGTGTGTGCTGCCTCTGTGGCAGCAGGAGAAGGTGTGTTCAGTGGGTAGAGTGTCGGCCTGCGGACTGAAGAGTCACTCACGGCGGAGCCTGTGGAGGACTTGCTGCTCCAGACCCACCCGTGACTGATAATTCTCAGGGGGAAAGGGTGAGGGGTATACAGGGGGAGACTGGACAAAAATCATACACCTATGGATGAGGTCAATGGGAGGGAGGGAAAGGTGGGATCTGGGTGGAGGGGTGCTATGGAGGGGAAAAAAGAAAAATAAATGTAATAATCTGAATAATAAAGATTTAATTAAAAAAATGCTCCTAACTGCTGCATAATATTCCATAGTGTACATTGACCACAGTTAACCAGTGATGGATTTAGATTGCCTCCTATTACTTTCCACAGCTTCAATGAGCAACCTTGAGTTATCCCCTTATTGAGGTATAAGGAATTGGTGGGTCATAGGACACATCTATATGTAATCTGCCTATAGATTTACAGCTTTCTCTCTACAAGTGTTGTATAATTGCATCCCTACCAATAGTGCATGATGGTGCATGTCTTAGCTAAAGTTCTCAGAAAGAATGAGACAAGGAGGTATGTGAAGTTAGTTTATGTGGCAGTGATCTCAAAAATAGGAATAGGCCACTGGGAGACCAAGACAGAGAAGGAAGGAAAGCCAATAATGTGTGCATTAATGAAGTCATTTCTGATGGGCAAAGAGTATTCGATTCTGCTAGGAACATCTGACAGCACATAGAATAATCCCTGGATATGTTTGACAACAAGACCAAAGGCAAAAGCATTTGTTAATTTATGACAACCACTGGTAGTGTTAATCCCCTCTCTTCTGCCCCCTCACTTCTAGCTATGCAAGACTCCCTGCTCCCTGTGTACAATGCTATTTGAATTTTGATAGATATTGCATTAATCTGTAGATGGGCTGGGATAGTATGGACCAGTGGTTGGCAAACTCATTAGTCAATAGAGCTGCAAGCCACAGTTTGCTGACCACTGGTATGGACATTTAAAACATACCAATTCTTGTAATTCATGAACACAGGATATCTTTCCATTTGTTTGTGTCTTCTTCAATTTCTTAAAGTATTGTAATTTTCAGTGTACATATCTTTTATCAACTTGGTTAAATTTATTCCTATGTATTTCCTTATTTATATTGCTGTTGAGATTTTTAGCTAAACTACTCCACAGTATTGCTGCTTCAGGACTCTCTCTCTCTCTCTCTCTCTCTCTCTCTATATATATATATATATATATATATATATATATATATATATGTGTGTGTGTGTGTGTGGCCAACCTGCAGGGAGCCCCTTCTACAAGTATGTATCCTGGATAACAGCCTCAAGAATTACAAGTAAATTTAAATTATTGCTATGACTTCCCCAGTGGTCCTTGTGCTAGACAGTCTTCTATACTTCCCATGCCCTTTGCCTTGTTTATCCCTTAGAAAAGACCCCCATAAAACATACATTGTTGGATGCTTGGTGTTTTTGTATTTCCATTCCTTTGTTCTAGGACAGTGGTCGGCAAACTGCGGCTCGCGAGCTACATGCGGCTCCTTGGCCCTTGTGTGTGGCTCTTTCACAAAATAACACAACCTGGGAGAGTCTATTTTGAAGAAGTGGCATTAGAAGAAGTTTCAGTTTAAAAAAATTGGCTCTCAAAAGAAATTTCAATCATTGTACTGTTGATATTTGGCTCTGTTGACTAATGAGTTCGCTGACCATTGTTCTAGGATGTAGTTTATGTTATTTAGGGATTGTTTGATGAGTTTGTGTATTGTTTTTAAAATATGTTTCTCCAAAAGGACATAGATATTGCCACTAGACATATGAAAAGTGTTCAATGCCATTAATCATTAGAATGATGCAAACTAAATCTAAAATGAGCTATCACCTCACACCTTCCAGAATGGTTACCATCAATAAATCAACAAGCAACAAGTTCTGGTGAGGATGTGGAGAAAAGGGAATCCTAGTGCACTGTTAGTGGGAATGCAGACTAGTGCAGCTACAGTGGAAAACAGTATGAAGTTTCCTCAAACATGGAATTGCTTTTTTATCCAGCAATTCCACTTCTGGGAATATATCCTAAGAATACCAAAAACACCAATTTGAAAGAATACATGAACCCCTATGTTCACAGCAGCAATATTTACAACAGCCAAGATCTGGAAATAGTTTAAGTGCCCATCAGTAGATGAGTGGATAAAAAAGCTATGGTACATTTACATAATGGAATACTAAGTGACTGTAAAAAGAAGGAACTCTTACCTTTTGCAACAGCATGGGTGGACCTGGCTAAGCAAAACAAGCCAGTCAGAGAAAGACAAATACCATATGATCTCACTTATATGTGCAATCTAATGAACTAAATAAACTAACAAGCAAAATAGAAACAGAAGCCTGGATACATGGAATAGACTGACAGCTGTCAGAGGGAAGTGGGAGGGACTGGATGAAAGAAGGTGAAGTGATTAGCCAAACAACATATATGCATAATCTATGGACATAGATAATAGTGTGGGGATGGACAGAGGAAGGGGGTGAGGAATGGGTAGAAGTAGGCAAACAGGGGTAATGGGAGACATCTTTAATATTGTCAATAATAAAAATTAAAGTTAATAAAAGATTTGTTAGGTGGGACCCAAGCAGTTTATAGTTTAGAGATAAATAGTTCCCATTACTGAGGTGATACCCTTTTGTTTCCTCTACACAATGCTTTGTAAATATTGAGATTTTTATAATAATTAGCTGGTGGAAATTGTCACTATTCCTGGGCCTATGTGAATGCTGGGAATTCTTATTTTAATATATTTTTAATTGATTTCAGACAGGAAGGGAGAGAGAAAGATAGAAACATCAATAATGAGTGAGAATCATTGATTGGTTGCCTCCTGCACATCCCCTAATGGGGATAGAGCCCACTACCCAAGCATGTGCCCTTGACCAAAATCGAATCTGGGACTCTTTAATCTGAAGGCTGACACGCTAGCCACTGAGCAACACCAGCTAGGGGGCTAGGGCACTGCTGGGAATTCTTACCTCTAATCATTTGGAGGTTGTTCCAACCCATGGACCTATACTCAGCTAAAAACCTGAGTGCAGCCCTCTCTTCTCCAGTACTGTGTTCTGAAAATTCTAATTGCCTTGATCTTCTTCCCTCAGCTTTTTATCCTCACCTCAGGGAATACACTGGGCTCTGACTTGGCTCCCTTTTCCTATGTCTGGAAACTTTCAATGCAATAAGCTGAGAGAGTCATAGGACTCATATTGTTTGTTTTCTCTCTCTCTTGGGAATCACTTTCTTTCATTACCAGATATTCAGTGTCTTGAAAACCATTATTTCAGGTATCTTGTCCTTTTATTGCTCTTTTAGATGGGAGGGGGAATCTGGTCCTATTACTTCATTATCTTTGGAAGCAAATGTCCTGTACATGGTTAAAAAAAAATAATCCGTAATGGCAAAATCTTTGGCATCTCAGAATTTCAAAACACATTCGATAGTTTGACCTTGAGAGAATTTGATCACAGAATCAATATCCTCTGCATTCACTGAACCCCCCCCCCCTTTACTGTTTTGTAAATAGGCCTCATGGAAATTACAGACATGCCTTAATGCAATTTCAATGAAGTTCAGGTTTTAAACTTCAGGGATTTTCAAAGCCAGAAACATTCCAGGAAGTGTAGATGCTCTTTACTATCTGTCTTTTCATACACTATCATCCATTCACAGGGTGGGGGTATTTCCAGATTCTTCTCTTGACATCTGGTCACATAATTTAGGTCTACTAATGGAAATAAAAATACAGAATTAAACCTATTATCTAAATTTTTCTACTCCCAGTTGCTCTGCACTCCCAGACCTAAATAAAATCCAGAAAAAGATGTGTTAAATATTCATAAATACAAAACAGATGTATTTGAAAGTTTTACATCAAAATAGTTAAAATAATTGCCTTGCAATTCCTACTAGAAGCTTTTTCCCTCAATGTATAGTACTTTTCCAGGTGGTTTGGGTATATAGAAATAGCTCATGAAGAAAGGCATAGTACACAATGGGAAATACTACATATTTAGTGTGAAGAAATGTTGATTAAAAGATCTCCCAGGAATGCCAAGAATTGGGCACAGAATAAACTCAATGAAGTAGAATTTCATGATTGCTGATGATTATAATTTTTTTCTTAACCAAATTGGTCTAAATGAATTGAGAAAAATAGAGAACATTCCAAATAGTGACAATGGCATTGATAAACGTCTAGATCTCTAGGAGGGAGCAAGATGTATTAATGAGAGTGATTTTACAGAAGAGATGGGGAAACAAAACTAAATTTATGGAGAAATACAAATATGAATGTAATCCTATGGAGAATTTTACATTTTAGGCTAAGTACTTAAGGATGTATAACTTCAATTTCCAGACATAATGTGAAGTGGAAGCCTTATCCACTCTCCTCTCTCTCTCTCTCTCTCTCTCTCTCTCTCTCTCTCTCTCTCTCTCTGAAATAACAAAACAAAAACAAACAAAATCAGGTTTAAAAATAACACAGCTTTCTTGTTTGGAATATGATGGCCTAGGCAAGTGGTCGGCAAACTCATTAGTCAACAGAGCGGCAAACCGTGGCTTGCGAGCCGCATGTGGCCTAGACTCATCTCTCCCAGCTCCTCTCTATTAAATACAAGTAAAGAACCTGAGAATAATAAAATAAACAGTCATTAGAGAACCCTGAAAGGAATAAGGGGGAAAGCAGACTGCCTAGGGGCCTGGAAGACTTAAAGAAAAATAGTGATCCAGTATATCCTGGCCACCCATCAGGGGCAGAAGCAAAACCATGCCAAAATGCTCCTGCCTTTCCAAGGAACAGAAAGCATACCAGGCTCAGTGTTTTGATAGAGGTAGCCCTGATGGCAGACAGTTTATATAAAGGGAATTAGCTCTCAGTAATGAATTGGATATATCTCTTCACCAGTTTGCCATGTCTTCCAATTTTCCTTTCTGGTAATTTTTGTTATGTAGGACTTTTAAAAATATTTTTTATTGTTTAAAGTATTAGATATATTAGTACATATGTAATTTTTATTTTAAAAATATACACAATAGTCCAGTTTCATTTTTAATATTTTAATTTTCAACTTCTACATAGTCTTAATACTCCTTAAAAAATTAAACACTTTAGTATCCCTTTCACAAAAATGACAAGAAAAATTAGCAATGAATTCATATTACTGACACAAAACTATAGTTTCTAATAAAAAGGCATACATTGCATGACTATCAGGAAGACTATTGACAATGGGATAGTGAGGAACTTTGGGGAGGGTAGGGGGATGGGAGTGGGCTGGGAGAGGTTAATGGAAGGAAAAAGAGGATCTATGTAATTACTTTCAACAATAAAAATTAAAAGGAAAAAAAAGACTATTGGAGAAATTAAATTTTATCTTAAAACCTGTTTTGTTCAATTATATACTTGAAACCTGTATGGTTTTTTGAACCAATGTCATACCAATAAATTTAACTAAAACAACATAGCCCAGCCAGTATGGCTCAGTGGTTGAGTGCCAACCCAGGAACCAGGAGGTGCCAGTTTGATTCCTTGTCAGGGCACATGCTCAGGTTGTGGCTTAACCCCCAGTAGGGGGCATGCAGGAGGCAGCCAATCAATGACTCTCTCATCATTGATGCTTCTAGCTCTCTCTTTCTCTCCATTTCTCTCTAAAATCAATAAAAATATTTGAAAGAAAAAATATATATATATATTTAGAAAATGTCTAAGAGTTTTTGTTAGTCTAGTAAAATGTCATAAGTATTCCTATTCCAAAATGATAAGTGTTAAAATGTATAAGTCTAGTTTCTAATATTTTAACTTACAAAAACCAATCAGTTTAAATAAAACAACCTAAGAAAAAAACATGTCCAAAATGAGCATAAAATTTAGATGAAGTAATTTTTCAAATTAATAGTAATTTTTAAAAAATACAGTCATTATGACTTTAGTTATTACTCCTAAACAATTAAATTTGTATTTTCACTGGAAAGGAATACAAAATATGAAAATAAAATAAAATTTATCTTAAAACCAACTTTAGTCAGGAAGACTTCTTCACAGAAAAATAAGTTGTCAAATAATATAAATCCTAAATACATAACACTATTTCCCTCCTTTTTGGTTATAGTCTATTTCAGGAAGATTAAATTACATAACTTGTAATTTGAGGCATTTCCATAATGTCCACCATAAGATGTAATGTAAAATTACTCTTAGAAAAATATCAGTTTGAGGAGAAGATGGATTTTAGGTTATTTTTGACAAATTTGGTTAGTTTCTGACAATACTTAATTTCAGCACAATCACTACTCAGACATCAATCACTTTTTTTTGAGAAAGGGCAAACTAAATTTTAAATTATCATCAAAATTCTACTGATAATTACTCAATCAATATTTGAAGCAGATGCCATCAAGTGTGCAAAGATCAATTAAATTTAAGTTACAGGATTTGGAGGAAAAAATCTCAATCATGTATAAAAATATTGACAAATTTAAGCTAAAATTAGCCAGAGAACGTTTTTTTACCTTAAAAAGATAACTAGACATCAATAGAAATACTGTTAAAACTGTTGTTGCTCAAAGTTGTTCAGATTAATGAAACAATGGTTAATAGTTAAATTTCACAAAATGAAATCACTGCCTTCTGATTTAACTTTGAGGTATAACTTAAGGCAAAACCGAAATATCATACTTTCTATTTCTTTCCATAAACACAAATAAAAGTCAATATTAATACAAATAATAAGGAAATAAACAAATGGTTACTTATGCCTGAGGTTCCACAGCATAAGATATTAATATATAACTCTCCTACATAAATTCCCTCTTCTCTCTCCCCTGGAAGAGCAAACTAAGAGTAATGTGAATTTCCAAAATTTTAGGTAATTTAGTAACTAATTTTGATTTTGACACCAGACAATATGGTGTGAAAAGTTGTAAAATCCAAATGTTTTCTGTGTCATTTAGCAAAGAAAGGATGAGGGAGAATGCTTTACCAAATTATACCTCCTACTCCATCCTGGACCAATTTTTGATCACCAACCAGCTCAGTTCCAGTGCTTCCAAGTTATCAGCCTGCCTCATTCAGCCTTACTGAAACTCTTTACTCCTTTTGCATCAAGAGTCTAGTTTCTTTTCTGCAAATTAATCCTAATTTCCAGAAAACTGATTTTCTGATTTTATGTTAATCCTAACACACTTTAAATAAAAGAAAATGTTATAATGCTTAAAATAATTAGAAGATGGTAACTAGATTCCTTTACTGTTAATTGAGATGCATTTCAAGTGCTTTGAAAATACATAAAAAGTAGCAAGAGAACTTAGATTTTAAACCTGGATTCCTTAACTAGTCAGCATAATATAATCTTGCTTGAATTACTACAGGACAAAAACATGACAAAAGGCCATAAAGCATGCCTATTTTGAAGAAAAGAAAGCTTCACAACAAAACAAAAGTTTACTAAATTATAAAACACTCCCTTTACCCACACATTACTTTATCTCTGAAACATCTGAGTTCTTTTCCTTGATAACTTAGGCTGTAAGGAATGAGCACTTTGCAGTAATCTCTAGTAGAACTTGGCATCTTTCATGTATAAACATTAACTGAATGTTACAACTGGATCTTAAAAGAAGGTTGCCAGTTATACTTTCTTGAGCCTCTCTAGGGTTTTGAAGGCTTTATATCAGTTACTATCTTTGGAATTCTCTCCACTTAGTAGTTCATCTGGAGATGAGGACATAGCAGATAATAGATATTCATCTGGGGATTCTTTTGGCAGGGTTGGCTCTATTTGTTTTTCACCCACCTCTTTGCAAAGATTTAATGCTGATAACCTATCTTATTGTTCTTGGTTTTCTCTCTCAAAAAGTACATGTCCCAAATCTAATGGCATTTGAGTGATGGCGACTTCTGTTTCCTCCTGTTCTGAGGAAACTTCAGGGAACATTCTCCCTCGTTTTGCAGAAGAGCCTGGATCCCCGGCTGTTTCAAACAAACATTCCTGCTTTTTTCTTTTGGAAACATCTTTTTTACTATTCTGTGGGTAAGATTCTTCATTTTCTGTCTCTATTATCTGTGTCATATCTGATATAATGCACACACTCTCTCTGTTGCCACGAGATTCAACTGCAGCTTCTCTGGTGTAGGAAATGCTGGGTTTAGCTTCCTCCTCTTCATCATTCTTGCTTGGTTTCATTTTGACTTTTCCTTCAAGGCAAAATTCTGTACCACTGGCATCTAACTGAGGCATGGGTGATTCTATTAAAGACATTGCACCTTGTTCTTCAATTTCATGACATATTTGAGAAGAAAGTGTTGGAATATCTTCCTTAATTTCTATGCCTTGGCACATAGGGCTCTTTATATCACTACTGTCACTGTCCTTAGACATGGAGTTTTTCTTGCCTTTTTGCACAACTTCTGATAGTGATACTGGCTCATACTGAGATATAGGTGACAAATACTCCTGAATATCACCAGTGTTTGTTTGTTGGTTCATTCTTTTTGTTTGTGACCTGGTTGTGATTCGATTAGATGTTGTGGCATACATGGTAGAAGCCCAGCCAGTTTCCTCATCGAAATTAATATCAAAGCTTATCTTTCTTGCTAGTTCTCTATCACTTTTCAGTTGTCTTTCTATCTCTTTTTTTCTTTTTTCTGCCTCCTCTGCCAATAATTGCTGTATGTATTCTTCACTGGCTTTGTTTTCTTCTTCTGCATTGGCTCGTTGCAATGCCTCCATCTTGCGTTTCTCCTCTTCATATTCTCTTCTCAATTCTCCAGGTTCACTTATCAGATGAACTGGCTGAATGTCATTATAAATTTCTTGTGATTCTTGGCAAGAGACTCTCCGGTTACATTCTTCTGGATAGTGTTTTTGAATTTTCTCCCACAATTCCATATTGACAAGGGCATTTCTTCGGGTATTTTGCCAGGTCCATCCAGAGACCCATAAGCGACAGAAGGGACAGCACAAATTTGACTTTTCTACAAGGGATTGAAAGCATGGCTTACAGAGCGTGTGATCACAAGGTAGTGTTACAGGCTCGATCAGGATTTCTAAACAGACCTTGCACTGATATTCAGACAAAGGAGGGATGGTCTCGTCAGGTACTGCCATTTTAATGTGCTAATTAGATATAGTCAACATCAGTATCCAGAAGAGAAAGAATAGTATTTCCAGCCCAGTTATGGAGCAAGACAATGAACAGTTTTGTGTTAAATATGTCCAAAAGTGTGTCAGAGAGAATTCAGAGATTTGGAGCATCAAACATGTCTTAAAGCAAGAGGGATTCTGCAGACCAGGTAAACAGTACTACCATGTAAGGCGTGTATCAGTCCAAGTTTAGGACAAACTTCCGGTAAGAAAATTAACGGTTCAGTAAGGAGACCTCGGCCGTTGAGCCAAGACAGTAATGTAACAGTTTTGGCAGGACAGATGGCTCTCTGGCATGGGGCTAGGTTCACACCAAATTCCCCTCTCCCACTCACCAGGTGAGGATGCTTCCTTGGCTTCGCGTAGCCAAGCCAAAGACAGTCCAGGAGCGCCCCTTCAGGGCCATTGTCTCAGAACGAAGGCTCTAGAATAACAGTGCTTCGGCCCTGCCCCGGAAGCACTGCTGAAGCAGGCTTCCGGTTTACTATTGCTATGGCGCAGTGCACATTTCCTGGTCTACCTAGCCCTGTCCTGAAAGCAGGAAGAGAGGCTTCCCTGAAGCAGGACTTCCATTTTACTATGTCAGCAGCACACAATTCCCCAGATCCTGCTTTCCAGGGTCTAGCGAGATTTCCTGGTGCTTTGACCCTCTGTTCGGCCAAAAGCTTTTACATGGTGCAAAGGCAGAGTGACTCCTAAGAAAGCTTTTACAAATCTTATTATTAAAAAAAAAACAACCCACAAACAAACAGAAATTTGAAAGCATTATCCCAACCTATCTTCTTTTCTGTTGCTCTAATTCTTTTTAATAAATGCATTTATATAGCAGCAATCCTAATTAGACCAGAGGTAGGATATGGAAAGCAGAATAAACCGTTAGTTGGGCAAATAACACTAAGATGGATTGAAGCAAGAGGAAGGTGCTGAGGGTGGGAATTCAAATCAGCCACAGCAACTCTGTTTCAGAGACAAGGCTCCAAACTCTAAAATTCTTGGAAGATGATAAAAGCATGAGGAAATAGGGTACCAGGAAGTAAATCAAGGTAACAATTCATCAGGCCAAGTAATTAAAATTATGATCTGATTTAAGAGCAGGACCAGTAAGCAGGAAGGCTAAATAAATGAGGTACAAATTTATTGGCCTAAGATTCTCCTGCCTTGGTTAAGAAACGGGCATAGAATCCAGAGCAGGGATTAATCCCAACAAGATTTAGCATTAGGGAGCAAGGCAAGTCATTATATAATAGGAGAACCAATCTTAACAAAAATTTATCAATACCTAGAAAATGGTGGCTTTTCCTATTCTAGAGATCATGATTGTTCATGAGTTCCAAATAAGAATTGAATCTGGGAAGAGCAAGGAACACACAGACTGTCTACCTCTTATGATAAGATTTCTATTAATGCATTTTTAAACTTCTCTTTGTTTCCTTGCAGATCAACAATAAAGAAAAAGAAAAATGTATTTAAGATTTAAACATCCAATTTTTTTTTCTTATGTCCCTCACATGAAAAAAAGCTTCCGTTACCAAAATTACCCAACCCAGGCAATCCAAGGCTCTCATCTCCAAGGCTCCTACATTTTTTATCCCCTATGATGCTCTGTACTGCTTTGCCCATGACTGAAGCAACTGCCCCCTTTCCCAAATGTTTTTGGCCCTTGCTCCATATTTAGCAAATTATTGTCTAAAAACTACTCAGACTACATGTGAGCATTGCATTCATTTTCCTAACTGAATCCTAGTTCTTCCCTGAGATCTCTTCCCCTACAGTACTCTAAAGTGGTTTTATTTTCTTATACATCTGTAATTCAATTGACAGGTTGTATATTCTTTGTTCTTCGTTGCTATTTTCAATCATTTTACTTTTCTGTATTATTCTTTTAAACAAACAAACAAAAAACAAAAAACAGCAACAAATTCCTGTTTTGTTGCTGATTATGCCATTCCATTATACCATTTCTCCTGGTCACTGTTATCTACAATCTTCTTGTCACTCTCCTTGTTTTATTAAACACTTCGCCATCAGATTCATAGTATTTTTTTAAAAAATCTTCCTTTCAGAATCTGTCTTGATTTGGGTGACTCTCCTACCTACATGGATTATCCACTTAATATCAAGACAATTCAGTTCTTTAACTACCCTCAAAATTTTTTCCTCTACTCCATGTGTCAGTCGCTTCTACAATTATGACTTAGACCTCATCATCATTCACAACTGTTATAACAAAAATAAATCATCAAAGTCTTTCCTTCTCTGACTTAAACCTCTCCTTTCAGCTTGTTCGTTCAACTGCTTCCCCTTATAGTCATACCTTAGGGTCATGAAGACTTCTGGTCTATTGATCCCTCTACTTTTTTCCCATTCACTCAGATCCTGCCTTTTATCACTGGCCCTCCTTATCCAGCATAGATTTCATAACCCATCATTTCAATAATATCTAACTAGTTATTCTCAATGTAAGTATGTAAACTTACACTTAAAAACTTCAACATATAAGACTACTCAATATCCTTACCATGTTTGTCTTGTTAAGTCACTATTTGAGAAATTCTCTACTATATTCACATTTCTTACTCCCTCTTCCATTGTGTGTTTATGTATAAAGAAGGACAGGGGGTCATAGATTTGAGAATAGAAGACAGAAAGAAAGAAACTGTCAGGAAGAAATCATCTCGTTTTTTTTTAAATTCACACATTTACTTAGATCTATAAACAGCCTATCACCCTTGTCCCAAATTAGGACAAAGAAGCCTCCTTTATTCTACAGGGTTGGGCAAAAGTAGGTTTACAGTTTTGAATACACAAAATATAAAGTTTATTTTTGCATTATTATTTATTAATTATTGTATTACTCATTTGTACAACTGTAAACCTTATTTTGACAACCCTGTATTTAAGGCTAATTTCTCCATAGTACTTGTACTCACTGTCTCTGTTATCTCCCACTCACCCATTTCAATATAGCTTTTTGACCCATCCCTTCATAAAAGTAGAGTTGATTAATGTCATCAGTGTCACTAAATAAAACAGACTTTACAGTTCAAATTCTATTTGACCTCTTATCAGCAATGTTCAATGTTTAATTGAACATCCCTTCTTGAAACACTCTTTTCCCTTACTGTCTACAACACAATAATTAATTGTTATCTACTTTTTTGAATTTCTGCTCATTTATTCTCTTTCTTTACAGGCTCATACTCTTCTATTCAGCCCTTACATGTTACATGTTAGATAATCAATATGTTCATAGACCTCAATGGCTTCTCATTCTATAATCTTTAGTCTCGTTTCAATTAGCAAATATACTTACATTAGAGGCCCACTGCATGAAATTCAGATACAGTTAGGGCCCCTAGGCCTGGCAGATGATCAGGGCCAATCTGGGCCTTCCAGCTTCGCCACCCCTTGGTGGTCAGTGCATGTCATAGTGAGCCATCAAACTCTCAGTCTCCCAGTCAAACCCCCATAGGGACACTGCATATTAGTCATATATATATATATGTAAAAAAAAGTATGTAACATGTAATGCGTAGAGAGGCAGAAAAGTAATAGTTAAGTATTATTGTGTTAACTATTGTACTAGTATGTGTCTATCTATCCATTTATCATCTTATTTATTTGTAATCCAAAGCAATACATACATCTACCTGTCTGTATATTATTTTAGTTGTTTTAAAGTTACTTCAAACCAACTCTGAATATATTAAAAACACATATTAGTATACACACACATCTACCCCACCTAATACAATTCTCTTCAGGATCTCCTATTATCAAAATACATTTTTGACATCACCTCATACCTACCTCATTATTAATTTAGCACTAAGACTCATGGATTTTATCTCCCAAATCTGTTACATCCATCCAGTTCTCTCAATCTCCTCAGCCACCACCACAATTCAAGGCAGTATGCCTTGAGAACTATGACAGCTTCCTAATTTTGTCTTATCATATCTACTCTCACCCCCTTCCAATTTACTTCAACTGCTGTCAAAAATGTTAATGCAAATCTTATCCATGGTCACTCTCTCGATTTAAAATCTTTCAATGTTTTCTCATTGCTTTTAGGTTAAGATTAAAACTCTTTAACATGTTCAAGAACTTTCTGTGTAGTCTGGCTTTTGTTTAACTTGCAAGGCTTTCTTACCACATTCTCTTATAGCTCAAGGCCTTTAAACATGCTGCCTCTTGTTTTCTGAAATGTTTTATTCCATGCCTTTCAAAGTCATCAGCAGAACTCAGGTCAAATTTCTTTTTGGTATTCTTTCATTCTTCCTAGCATTAATTTTAAGTTTGTAGTTATTTTTTATATGGTTATTACTGCCTGTATTTTTCTTCTAGAGTCCAGACTTTAAGCTCTGTAAGGGCATATCTGTTTTTGTCCAATTTATATTCCCAGGGCTTAGTGAATAATTATTTAATGAATGAATGGAAAATGGAAAATTTGGACTGGAGACACACGGTATCCTTCTGGGCAGGATGGTTCCCAGGGCTCTTTGTCCGGTGGAGTCAAATAATGAAACCATGAACAAAAGATGGGGTAGCAAAGGGGGGAATTTATTGAGAGACAAGCACAGACTCCCATGTGGAGAGGGGAAAAGAGTCCCACAGCACAGACTCTCACGAGGGGAGGGGAAAAGATTCCTACAGCACAGACTCCCACATGGGGAGGGGGAAGACTCCCACTGAATCCCTTTTTTCTACCATTTATTAAGACTGCAGTTTTTTGTGCCTCAATATCCCCTCTGATTGGACACTACCCTTTTGATTTGGCCACGATAGCAACTCCTATTGTGAAGTATGTGAGGTTCCCTACTTCTTTTCCCTTATTGTTCTATTTCCTCTGTGTTTTCTTTCTCTCTTTATTTTGTAAATGTATACGTTTTGCTACTTTCAGCTCCCTTATCTTGTGGAAATGTGATTTCTGTCACTACTAGCTCCTGTGTCTTATGGAAATGTAACCTTTGCAGCTCTGTAGCCCTGTGCTTTTTCCATGGACCCCTTAATTTCTAAAATTTCCTAAACTTGCCTCTTGCACCCCTAAAGACTCCTTTCAAGTGGATACTTTCTCAGCACGTGACAATTACCAAGCCACTCTTTTCTATATCTTTTTTCTCCACAATGGTACAATGCCCTTACTTTCCTCGGACACTCAGTGTTCTAAAAACCTTTCTCTTGATTTTTTCTAGTTCTAAAATTTTAGTTTTGAAGAAATAAGGTCATAAGCTAATTGAAACAAGTGACAGGTTGGTAAGGCTCAAAAGTTTTCTTCTTCCTGCTGAATTTATATTAAAATGTATTAAACCTTAGAATTAAAGCAAATAAATTCTATTGTAAGATTTTTTTTTGGTCAGTCAGCTAAATGCAAGAGGGCTCCAAACTGATGTCAGAGGTCTGTTGAAGAAACAGTCTTTTTCTTACTCAATTATTGTGAAATTCATTTCATGTTCATAGTAGAAATTTAAGTCTATTTTAGATTCTTCTAGAAAATCACTGAAACCATTGTTTTTTACTTAGGTTTAGCCAAATACCTAATTTTATAATATCTCAGGACTGAGCATTTATTTATACAGAATGTAATACATTATTTCCTAGCTGCCTTGAGTACCAATTATTGTTGTAGTGGTTATTGTCAAGGCAATGTATAAATTATGTCAATTTCTGTGTAGATATTCAGTTAGAGATAAAGATAATTGATTTTCATACCTATGTTATCAAAGAGGACAAATTATCATACAATGCCATTCTCCCTGCTATCCTAAGAAAGAATAACTTCCCTTGAGAGACAGAGACCCAATGAAAGACAGCACTGGAGCTGAGACATTTCCTCTGGCTTTGGTGACTTGTAGGAGACTACATTTTGTTTGTTTGAGAAATGGAATCTCTGAATTAATCTAGCAGAAAAAAAAAGTCCACAAGTAGCTGAGAATCTGATTGATATGCAGCTGCATTAAAATGAGAGGAAATGTAGTGCTGTTTGTCTATGGTTTCCTTCAGTCATCACAGGATAACAAAAAAATACTAAAATGTGGAAATATTAGCCCCCAGATACCCATTTAAAGGCTTGAAACCAGATGGTGGAAAATATCCAATTAAATTGAAGTAAATGGGAGAGCAATCTGAGTAAAGTGATTTTTAGACATCTGATACATGAAAAGGAAACATATAAAGACTCCAAGAGCAAGGAAGAGAAGTCAACTAGTAAAGCCTCTGAAGATGTCAGACATATTTGAGAAAATAATATCAAGTTAATAATGCCTAAGTTCACATCTTATTTCAGAGAATGGCTGAACATTATAGGCTGTAAATTTTAGCATCCTATGTGAAATTGCTCTTTTAAGTGAAATTAATTTTGATACTTTAAATGTGTATGGTGTTTTTCTTTTCAAAGGAAGTTTTCTCAGACTACAGCTTACAAGTACATAGCATTGGTTGTTAGTAGAACCTCGCAAAGGGAAATAATTGTCCCAAACCATGTTATTCTTTCTTTCAGCTCAACTTCATAATCTTTACCACACAACTTCCCACACTTGACCACCATATAGCCAAAGAAAAACACAAAATATATGCTACTACATATATAAACACTTCTTTAGATGTAGAGGAATAAATCTATCCCAAAATCGTCTGGGGAATCTCAATATATACATTTATCTAATTGAGTAAAAAATTTATTGAATGGTCATGTTTTACTATATTCCTAGAAAGCTCTATAGGATAAAGACATGAGCAAGATAGACAAAATTCTTGCCCTTATAGAGCCCCCTACTGGTAAGAAATAAATAACAACAAACTAAAATTGTACTATGTGAAAAGTGACAATAGAAAAAATACAAACTGTTATATGCTGGCCCAACATAACTACTGATATTATCCCTCTTTGTCTTATGAAATGTCCTTGTTTAGATGTTAAGTTATATGACCACTCTTAATATAGGGTTTAAGATGATATACATCTAACCCAGCCCTAGATATTCAAGGACAATCTCTCAGAGGAAACTATGGTTAAAAGTTATAACCTAAAGGGTGAGTAGGTGAAAGATAATGATAGCTGGACAAATCTGAGAGGAATGGTGCTCATGGAAAATAATACAAACATGAAAACCCCATAAGGAAGATTTTCTGGAACAGTAAACAAAAGCAAGTTTGCCTGAAATATTTAAAGAATGGGAGAAAGTGTGCAAATTAAGGAAGCAGATTAGGCAGGAAGCAAAGCCACTTTTCTGTCCTGAACACACCAAGCAAGCTCTAGCCTCTTGCATTCTTTGTTTCCCCTATTTAACACATGGCTCTCTTTCTCACTTTACTGTAGCCTATGTTCAACTGTCACCTAATCAGAGAGACCTCCTTGACCCTCCCAATCAAAAAATAACATCCCTCTCCATCATTTTCTATCCACTGATTTACTTCATTTTTTAAATAGCAGTTGCTAGTAACTACTATATAATTTATCATCTCTGTTCACCAGTAGAATGTAAGCTTAATGAGAGAACCTTTATTTCCTCTTCATTTCTGTATCCTTGCTACCTAAAATTATTCCTGGCACATTGGTTTGTTCAATATATATCTGATAACCATGGCCAGTGTGGCTCAGCATTAGAGTGTCAGCCCACACACCATAGGATTGCACGTCTAATTCTGGTCAAGGGCACATACCTGGGTTGCAGGTTCAATTCACAGCTGGTCAGGGCACATGTAGGAGACAACCAATCAATGAGTCTCTTTCACATGGAAGTTTCTCATTCTCTCTCTCTTTCTCTATCTCTTCTTTCTCCTTAACTCCCTTCCTTCTACTCACTCTAAAAGTCAATGGGAAAAATAGCTTCAGATGAAGGTTAACATGAAAAATAATAAATAAATAAATAAATAAATAAAATCTGGTAAATGAAGACAAGAAAAGCACTAAGAAAAGTGCCTGGTAGGAGAATCCAAAGTGGCGGCATAGGTAAACACCTATACTGCTGCTCATACAACAATTTCAAAACTACAACTAAAAGACAGAACGCACAGCATCCAGAACCACAGGAAAGCTGGCTGAGTGGAAATTCTACAACTAGAAGGAAAGAGAGTGGCTCACTGAGACCCAGAGGAGCTGCAAAAAGCTGAGGTACCGAGACGCTTGCGTAGAGAGAGCAAGTGCCGGAGTACCTGGCTGGCTTTCTCTGGTGGGAGGGAGATGGGGACTCCTAACTGCATTGAACTCCTTATTCTATGGCATTGAACCCCAGGTCCAAATGCAACTCATACAGGGGGAGTTTGGACTGTGAAAAGGGAGAAGTGCGTGGAAATTTAGGGGAGTTGCAAAAGGGCAGAAGTCTGGTGGCGCACACAGCATTGCGAGCAGAAGACTGACTGCTGTTTGAGCCGCTGGCTTTCACAAGTGGGCGGGAGACAGAGCCTCCCAACTGTGCCACTTCTAACTCCACTAAACCCCAGTTTTGGGCAAAACTCTGGGGACCCAGACTCATATGATCCTGGAGTGCAGGGGAGCCAGAAAAGCAGCGGTCTAGAGGCACTGCGTGCATGCACAGGGATTGCTCCAGAGATTCCCCATAGTCACATGAGACCCAGGGGCCGTGGAAGGTATGGCCGACTGGAAGGCAAGGCGGTCCGTTAAGCCCTGAGACTCCACCCATCCCAAGCTCAACAGAGAGGATTTTGCAGTTTTGCAAGTCTTGTATCATAAGGCTTAAACAACACAGAAGTTCTCCCAGCACAGTGAAAATGCGGAGACAAATGAAGAAATCACAAACAAAAGAAATGGAGGAAAACAAACAACTGGATGTAGAGTTCAAAACCATGGTTATAAGATTTTTCAAGAATATCCTAGAAAAGATGGATAGATTTAGTGAGACCCAAGAGGAGATGAAAAAAGGACTAACTAGAGATGAAAAAGGACCAACAAGAAATTAAACATACAATGACTGAAATAAAAATTATTATACAGAGACCTAACAGCAGACTAGAGGAAGATAAGAATCAAGTCAAAAATTTAAAAAATAAAAAATCAGGAAACATTCAACTGGAAAAGCAAGAAGAAAAAAGAATCCAAAAATGTGAAGATAACATAAGGAGCCTCTGGGACAGCTTCAAGCGTACCAACATCAGAATTCTCAGGGTGCCAGAGGAAGAGAGAGAGCAAGATACTGAAAACCTAGTTAAAGAAATAATGACTAAAAACTTCCCACATCTGGTAAAAGAAATAAACTTACAAGTTCAGGAAGCACACAGAACCCCATATAAAAGGAATCCAAAGAGGACTACACCAAGACACATCATAATTAAAATACCAAGAGCAAAAGACAAAGAGAGAATATTAAAAGCAGCAAGAGAAAAACAGTTCATTACCTACAAGGGAGCACCCATATGATTGCCAGCTAATTTCTCAACAGAAACTACACAGGCCAGATGGGAATGGCAAGAAATATTCAACGTGATAAATAGCAAGAACCTATAACCAAGAATGTTCTATCCAGCAAAGCTATCATTCAGAATTGAAGGTCAGATAAAGAGCTTCACAAAGAAGAAAAAGCTAAAGGAGTTCATCAACTCCAAACCAGTATTATATGAAATGCTGAAAGGTACTCTTTAAGAAGAGGAAGAAGAAAAAGGTAAAAGATAAAAAATTATAAACAACAAATACAATCTATCAACAAGTGAATCTAAAAATTAAGTGAATTAAAAATGTGATCAACAGAATAAACTGGTGAATATAATAGAATGAGGAGCACAGAAAGGGATTGGAGTGATAATTCTCAGGTGGAAAATGGTGAGGGGGTGCAGGGAGAAACTGGACAAAAATCATACACCTATGGATGAGGTTAATGGGGGAGAGTTAAGGATAAAGGGAGGGGTCGGAGCTGGGTGGAGGGGAGCTATGGAGGGGAAAAAAGAGAAACAAATGTAATAATCTGAATAATAGAGATTTAATTTAAAAAAAAGTAAAGGTGTTTTGAGGACCAGGAAAAAAAAAGTGCCTGATAAATAATGAGAACTAAAAAAGATTAACTATTTTCATTATGAAATCCCATATAATAAAGAGGTAATATTCAAATTGACCATCATGCACTCACAGAAGATGGCTACCCCCATGTGGTCACAAGTTGGCCACCTCATGTGGTCACAAGATGGCCCTGCCCATGTCATCACAAGATGGCCATCTCATGTGGTCACAAGATAGCCGTGCCAATGTTGTCATAAGATGGCTGCCACCATATCATCATAATATGACTGTGCCCATATCATCAAAAGATGGCCACCACAAGATGGCTGGCAGAGGAGGGCAGTTGTGGGTGGTCAGGTCAGCAGAGAAGGGCAGTTAGGGACAACCAGGCTAGCAGGGGAGGGTAGTTGTAGGTGACTGGGCCAGCAGGGAAGGACAGTTGGTGGCTACTGGGCTGGCAAGGGAGCAGTTAGGTGTCAATCAGGCTGGGAGGGGAGCGATTAAGGGCTATCAGTCTGGCAACCCTAGTAGTTAGGGGCAATCAGGCAGCCAGGTAGGCAAGTGATTAGGAACCAGCTGTCCCAGATTGTGAGAGGGATGTCTGACTGTGCTATCAGGCCTAAATTGGCAGTCAGACATCTCCCAAGGAGCCCAGATTGGACAGGGTGCAGGCTGGGCTGAGGGACACACCCCTCCCAGGGCATGAATTTCATGCGCCGGGCCTCTAGTATTGACATAAGAAATCAAAATTTAAAAAAAACTAGAATATTTGAGTGTTATAGAATTACTGATAGGAAATTTGGGGTTGTCTCTGCTTGTAACATCCCATAAAAGAAGCATTTCACTACTCCTATGGCAGATTATACCATGATTAGAGCAAAAGACTATTCTAAGATTTTCTCGTAGGTTGAGCTGAAATCTGCCTTTGTAACTTCTTCCATCTCTTCCAAAATTTATTGAAAAACTCGAAGCAAATGCTTTCTGGAAGTTAAAATCTGCTATTATTTTTCTTTACTTTTAATCAGAACAAAAAGACTCAATTCCTTGAACTGTATTTTATGAATTTGTTAGTCTTTTAAAATATTCAGTCATGTGATATGACTCACAGGTTTTATTGGTTCCTGCATATCCTTATTAATGTAATGTATGATTCCATAAGCATTTTATTTTATTTTTATTTCTTAATTTAAAAATTGTATTTTTATTGTTGAGAGTATTACAGATATACTCCTTTGCTCCAGCCCATTGCTCTTCTCTACCCAGTTCCCATCCTGTCCCAGGCCTTCACTGCCCTATTGTCTGTAAGCATTTTAATAACTGCATTTATTGAAGCAGTTATGAAATTAATTGTACAATAAAAATTGGTTTATTTTTAAGTATTTTCTCTAAAACATATATGATTTAGTGATTAAAATGGTCAATTTAGTTAGTTAATACAGAATTCTATAATTTATACTTGAAACAAGAGAAAAGCTAATCTCAACCAAATGCCTCCACCATTATTTAGTAAATCCTTTGTGTTGAGGATTTAAAATTCAAAGTTTCAAGTATTCACAAAAGACCCAAATAATAGTTGCATGTAAAAATCTGTAATTTTGTTGAGGCATGAGTTTTCCTGAGGCATGAACTGAAGGTTACCATGTAGCAGTGAGTCTCTTAGGTTATGAGTGAGCCAAGCTAACTCCCTAGCCTGTATATCTTGACATGGCTTTGTTATTTTCTGCTTGAACTTGCATATGTATTTTATGGGATTAAAATGTGTATTACAGTAATATTAGAAAATACAGGGGAAACCCAGAGATTTAGTAGTTTTTTATAGAGACTATTGCAGGTCTAATATAGGTCTTAGATAGATGGTCAATAATACTCTACTGCCACCTGGTGACATCACGTTCTCCACTCAGCATAAATTTATGATCCAGTCCCTTCCATCCCACTGTATCTAGGATTCTTTTTCCAGTTAGGATGAGCTCTTGACCAATATCCATGCTCTATACAATCTCAAATGAGAGTAAGTAGACCAGGTTTTATGTGAACAGTGATAAGTGGAAAAATATCAGAGGATACTCATACTGCCGAACCAGAGTAAAAAAAAAAAAAGATAAAATATTTTTAAGCAAATATAATTTAATTAAGCTATGATTGAATAATTAATTTTGGGAACATAATATTTTTTCATTTGAAATTATCATGGTATTTAAATACTCTGTGTATCTGGTTAAAATGAAATTTAACTGAACATAATGCTTTAGAGAAATTGTTCTATATTTTTTATAATCTATTTATCTTTTGAAAATTTGAGTTTTTTTAACTTTTTATTTTCAAATAATCATAGATTCATAGGAAGTTGCAAAGGTAGTAAAGAGAAGTCCCAGATATACTTCATCCAGTCCCACAATGGTTACATTTTAGGTAATTATATTATAACATCAAAACCAGAAATGACAATGCTACCATGCAATTTTATCACATATAATCATCACCAGAATCATGATATAGAACTAATTACCCCCTCACCACAAATATGTCTTGTGTTACATATGCCTTTATAGTTTCAGACTCCCCATCATCCACCCACTACCATAGTTAACCCTAATAATTACTAGTCTGTTCTCCATCTCTATAATTTTGTCATTTCAAGAATGTTATATAAATGGAATCATACAGAATATGACATTTTGATAGTCTTTGTTTTACACTCAGCATAATGTATTTGAGAGCCATTTAAGTTGTTACATGTTATAAATAGCTTATTTATTTTCATTGCTTAGTAGAATTTCATGATATGTAACCATTTGCCCAATATGACATGTTTGTTTCTAGTTTTGGGATATTACTGATAAAGCTTCTATAAACATTTGCAAACAGTATTTTATGTGTCTAAGGATGCTCAGAGACAGTATGCATCTATCTCTCCTTTGTCATTCCAGATGGTTTTACACAAGAAAAGGGTAAAAAAGTCATAGCATCCACTAGTACCAGTAACTTTGTTAAAAGGAAAATCCAAAATCAAAGTCCCAGTTAAAGCCTCTAGTTGTAGAAAATAATTTGTAAAAAGTAGGCTACCACTATTATCACCACCATCTTACATGTTATGTACAAGTGCATGTATTGGGGCCTTATAAATACAAGGTAGTGGTGTTTTAGATGTCTTAGATAAAAACATCAACTAGGAAGTGTTAGCAACTATAAACCAACTACTGTATACTAGTATGTATTGGTATATTCTGTTCCAGAGAAGTCTGTCCAATGATTCTATGTTGACCAAATCCAATAGGGGTTAACAGTCATATGTTAATTGAATATGTGTAAGAGGGAGATTTAGTGGACAAAAAAATAATAAACATGTTTGAAAGTATCAGGTTATTGAATGTCAGTGGATTTACAAATTGGCCAATATGAAACTATCTCCTAACTCTAATATAAAGAATAAAATAACAAAAAACAGTGCATAATAAAAGGAGTCATGTCTTTGGCTGAGGGCTTTATAATTATCTCAGGAACATCTGCTGAAGCCTACTCTAGGATTCCTCCTCCCATATGAATAAATCTGAAGGTGTTATCATAGACAAGCCATTTAAGGTGAGTTCAAAAGGAGTTCATTACATCATATTTACTGTTTCTCTGCCAACGTATCTATAGGCAGTTTAAAGCCCCATTACCAAAAAGTCTTTTACAGATTGTTGTTGCTAGAGTTGGGAGTTGGGGTGAGCAAAATGGGTGAAGGTGATCAAAAGGTACAAACTTTCAGTTATAAGATAAACATGTTCTGGAGTTTAATGTACACCATGGAAACTGTAAGTAACAATACTGTGTTGTACATTTGAAAGTTTCTAAGAGAATAAATCTTAAAAGTTCTTATTACAAGAGAAAAAAATTGTAACTATGTGAGGGGATGGTTGTTAACTAAATGTGCTAATCAATTTGCAATACATATATATCTCATTATGTTGTATACCTAAAAATAATACTGTGTTATATGCCAACTAAAGGCCTGGTATATGGATTCGTGCACCAGTGAGGTCCTTCAGCCTGGCGTGCAAGGATTAGGCCTGTGGAAATGGAGCCAAAACTGGCTCTCTGACATCTCCTGAGATTGTGAGAAGGTGGTTCTTGGGTGATGCACCCCAGAATTGTGCTCCCTCCTATCTGGATTGGGCCTGTGGGGATCAGGCTCCCTCCTGTCTGGATCTGTTTCCATGTTTCCATGCCTGTGTTTTCTGTTCCTGCAGTGAGCACCTGCCCCGGGGTGGTCAGTGCACATCATAGCTACCAGTCAACTGGTCGACCATTTGCTTAGGATTTTATATATATACATAATATCTCAATAAAACTGGAAAAAACCTAGTCTCTTGTCTCAGAAATCAGCATTTTTTATCTCTATTTTCAGCTATAGATAGGTCAAATTAGTTTAAACATCATTTGAGCATATCTCCACTTCCCCTTATGGGAAACGAGGTTTGCAAAACATCTTTCCTGTTTACAGAGTTTATTGTGAAGGTAAATTGAAGAATGGAAGAGACATGTTTTCAGTTCTTTGTTAAAAATATCCTATCTGATAAAAGAGTAATATACAAATTGGCTGTCACCCCAACACACAAGTTGGTTGCTCCCATGTGGTCAAAGATGGCTGCCCCCATGTGGACACAAGATGGCTGCCACAAGATGGCCAGAAAGGGATGGCAGTTGGGAGGGATCAGGCCAGGAGAGGGGAGCAGTTGGGATGAACCAAGCCTGCAAAGGAGGGCAGTTGGGGGCGATCAAGCCTACAGGGGAGGGCAGTTAAGGGTGACCAGGCTGGCAGAGGAGGGAAGCTGGGGGTGACCAGGCCTTCAGGGGAGGGAATTTAGGTGAAAACAGGCTGGCAGGGGCAACTGGACCTGCAGGGAAGGGCAGTTGGGGGGTACCAGGGCTGCAGGGGAGGGCAGTTAGGGGCAATGAGGCTGGCAGCAGAGCAGTTGGAAGCCATCAGTCCTGGATTGTGAGAGGGATGTCTGACTGCCTGTTTAGCCTGATCCTACTGGAATCGGGCCTAAACGGGCAGGCAGACATCCCTTAAGGGGTCCAAGATCAGAGAGGGTGCAGATTTGGCTGAGGGACACCCTGCCCTCACCATGCACAAATTTCATGCACTGAGCCTCTAGTCCAATATAAATTTCAGAACTCTGATATTTTGGGTGCATTTTTTACAAAACTGGACAGGTTGTTTAGTTCAGGAGGTGAGAAAAGACACTTCTCAAAAATGTGGTGACAAATAATTTTGGGTTGAGTTCTAAACTTATTAAACTGTCAGTGCTGAATTATCAGTAAATCAAAAAGAATGTTAATGAGCATCTGTGCTTCAGCTTTCACTGCCATTTGGCAAACAGTAGCACAAAAAGAAAATGGTAATTAGCAATAAAGGTGAGTTTATTGGTTGTGCGATTGACAGAGGCTGTATGTCTCTTCTGCACAGTATTAAGTCCTTTATAAAACTGCCAGACAATGGGTGAAAAACCTATTCTCTGTTTCTTTAGGCTAGAGCTTTGTGACCTTGAAGTGCTAGTAGAGGAAAAACAATTAATGTGGGAATGAGAATTTATTCTTTTCATTAAAAACACAACAAAGAGATGTAACAAAGTGAGTAAAATATAGGTAACCCTCAATCTCTGCTTCCTCCAAAGGCCTTCCTTAAAGCCTGGCTTTCCCACTACAATTTATTCTCCATATTGCCTCTTGTGATCTTTTTAAGGGAGAATTGGTCAGGACATTCTCCTGAAGAAAACCTTTCAGTGAGGTCTCAGGATAGGATACAAGTTCCTTAGCCTGTTATGTAAGTAACTTTGTGATCTAACCCCTGCCTACCCTCTAGCCTTTTCTCAGATCACTATTCATCAATCCTTCGTAATATAAACACTAATAAAGAAAGTGTTTGTGAGGAGAAGGAAACAGGAATGTTTATACACTTCTAGAGAAAATGTACATTGGCACAGTCAAGCTTGAGAACAATGTGGCAAGCTCTAGTAAACAAGCAAATGTTCACAGTCTTCTTTCCTATGAAAATCCCATTTCACTTCCTGGGTATGCCATTAAAAATATACATCTTGAAAAGTACTGGTATCTTCATTTCAGTGTTGCTTACCAAAGTGAAAAGTAGAATGAAAAGAACAAAAAATCCCACACAAATAGAAGAATAAATAAATTTTGTTCTATTTACATAATGGAATCATAAATTAAAGAGGTAGTAGTATACTACATGGATAAATGTCAAAAGCCTAATATTGAATTTAAAAATATTTTATCAAGTGATAAACACAACATGATGTAATTTATGTAAATATTTAAATGAGTAAAAACTTACATATGGTCTATGGGCACATACATTTGTGCTTATATATAAAAGAAAAGATACACAACCAGGAGAAAAGTTACTTCTCCAAAGAGGGGTGAGGGGAGAAGAGATATAAGAGGATTACAGAGTAGTTTTACTTACAAATGAAATATTTTATTTCATATCTATCTGTGATTTTATGATTTATATATAATAAGAAGTATATGCTTGGTCTTTGTCTTGTTGCTGACAGGAGGTCCTAAAACCCTTGGAATTTTCTCAGTGATAACATCCATAAAGGTGTCTTTTGTTATGTTAATGAGGTGACTTTTGGAAAGCACTTAAGGAAGGGGACTGGTAGCCAGTGGAACCAACTATATGTTTAGGGTTGGAACTTTCAGTCCCACTCCCCTGGCATCCAAAAGGAGAGGACTGGTGGCCAATGATTTAATCATTCATGCCTATGTAATGAAGCCTCCATAAAAACCCAAAATGACAGGGTTCAGAGAGTTTCTATATTGGTGAACACTTGGACATTTGGAGAGAATGGGTCCCTTAGAGAGGGCATGGAAGCTCCAAGTACTTTTCTATATATCTTGACTTATGCATCTCTTCCATCTGGATGTTCAACCTAAAATCTAGTAAATAAAGTATTTCTCTAAGTTCTGTGAGCTGCACTGGCAAATTAATCAAACTCAAGGAGGTTCTATAACCAATATATAGCCAATCAGTCAGAAGCACAGGTGACAACCTGCCCTTGAGCTTGGCATCTGAATTGGGGACTGATGGAGGGCAGTAATCTTGTAGGACTAAGCCCTTAACTTGTGGGACATGATGCTGTATCCAGATAGTGTCAGCACTGAGTTGAATTGTAGGACATGCAGTTGGTGTCTTTGAATTGCTTTTTTCTCCACACAAATAAGTGGGAATAGGTACTAGAATAAAAACTATCTATTCATGAGAAAATGTATAAAAATATGGGTGATGATCACAACATGAGTGGGCATTATATATATTTTTGTAGTTTAGTTTATTTGAAAGATAAATAAGGTAACCTACTCTGCCTAACTTATTCCACTCAGCACATGTGATTAAAAAAATCATCACTTACATGAAAAGTTTTAGTTACAAAGTGAACAGCACAGAAATAAATAACAAGCCATGCAATGGGTGGAACAGGATGGGGTGGGAGTGAGGGTGTTGTGTTTACTTTTGCCTCAGTCATCTACTTTTACTCTTCTTCCTTTTAAGGGTTATAATGCATAAAATGAATTATGCCTTTTTATGGGCTTCTATACAGTGGGATTTTCTGAATGACTATCTCCTGAATCTACTGCTATGAGATATGAAGCTAAATAGGATGTTGACTTACATTGCTAGATGAGTGAGTGTCACAGTCTACTTTGTTTATAAATGTGGCCATTGGGTAGTATTGATGGGGAGCATAAGACATTTTGGAGGCTAACAATCTGAATTTGTTCCAGTAACCTGATTTCTACTGCACGCTCTTGCTAGCCAATAACTCCATTTGTGAAAGAATGTAGGAGATTAGCAGCTAGACTCTGTACCTAGTTAATCACTGTCCCTAATGCACATTCCTGAAGTCACTGCCCCTTCTTTAGATATCTGATCTTGCAAGACCTATTTACTTTAATACTACCAATTTACAAGGGGCCATAAACCATGGATATAACAGCTTAACTAGAGGGAGGTAACTGGCGCCATCCAGGATGGACATTAGATACAATTTAAGTTAACCATTCTGACTCTCAAGATGAGAGGGGAGTGGCCTGTAAGAGTCCACTACAAAAGCTTGGAGGTTAGGAAACAAAGAACCTCAGAAATATATAACGAGAAAAATCTCATTGTCTAAGTTGTTCAGGATCTGGATCTTAGAGTCCCCTGAACCAGCAGCGCTGCTTTGAATAAAGGATTTTCCTGAAATCCCCGAGTGTCCAGCTGTCTCCTTCTACACTAATTCTATAACAGTATAATTACCACTTGTACTTATTTTTCATAAAGACTTTCTGAAATTAGTACCTTTACACTGTAATAGAAAATAAGTTGGTACAAGCACTGTAAAAAATCACTTGGCATTTAAAAAGGATCTGACCCAATAATTACACTTCTATTATAGACTCTGAACAAACTATTAGAAATATGTACCAAAAAACATATTTACAGAAGTTTTTATAATAGCTAAAAAAAACAATCAATCGATCAGATAAGCAAATAGAAATGTCATAGTCCAAACACTGGGGAATACAATAATAGTGGTAGTTAAAGAGTGGAATTCTATAAAGTAGAGAAAATGAATGAAGCAGAACAGATCATTGAAGACTACATACAAAATGATTTTGTTTATATAAAGTCAAAGACATGAAAAAATTAAAATATATATTTAAAGTGATATATATATAGAAAAACTATGAAAGAAAGCATTGGAATAGTGAATACATAATTCAAGATATTAGTTTTCTTTGTTGGGGGGAAGGGAAAACTATTAGGCAGAGACTTAGAAGGGGCATCAAAGAAACTGATCATGTTTAATTGAAGGAGCATCAAAGAAACTGATCATGTTTAATTGTTTAGGATTGGTGGTGGGAATATGTAGGTTTATTTCCTTTTCCTTTTTATTTTTTATGACTTTACATAATTGTTTTTATTTTTCAATTAGAGTTGACATACCATATTATGTTAGTTTCAGGTATACTACCCAGTGATTAGACATTATATAACTTACTAAGTAATCACCCCAATAAATCTAGTACCCACCAAACACCATACATAATTATTGCAATATTATTGACTATATTCATTATACTGTACTTTATATCCCCATGGCTATTCTGTAACTACCAATTTGTAACAATTCTTAATCCTTTCACCTTTTACACCCATCACCCCAACCTTCCTACCATCTGGCAATTTGCAAAATGTTCTCTATATCTATAAATTTGTTTTTGTTCTTATTTATCTTTTAATTTAAAATCCATGTATAAGTGAAATAATATGGCATTTGCCTTCCTCTGCCTGACATTCCATTCTGCACAACACCCTTGGGTCCAACCATGATGTTGCAGATGGTAAGATTTCATTTTTTTTTTTTTATGGCTGAGTCATATGTCATTGTACATATGTACTATTTTTTCTTTATCTATTGATAGACTCTTAGGGTGGCTATTGTAAATAATGCCACAGTGAACAGATTTAGTGCTTTGGGTTTCTTTGGACAAATATCAAGAAGTGGAATTGCTAACTCCTTTGCCTCTTGTTATATAGCCTTTGTTATAAAGTTTATTTTGTTTGGTATTTTTGTTTGTTTTTATTTTCATGAACTATTGTTTTCTATACCTTTACTTTTAGTCTGTGTGTGTCTTTTCATCTGAAGTGGGTTTTAGACAGCATATGTAAGGTTTTTATTTTGTCATCCATTCAGCGCCCATAGCTCTTTTGATTGTTGCATTTAATAAATTCACATTTAAAATAATCATTGCCCTATCTGGTTTTGCTCAATGGATAGAGCATCGGCCTGCAGACTGAAGGGTTCTGGGTTCAATTCTGGTCAAGGGTGCATGCTCAGGTTGCAAGCAATTTCCCAGTAGGGGGCGTGCGGTAGGCAGCCAATCAATGATTCTCTCTCATCATTTATGTTTAAATCTCTCTCTCCCTCTCCTTTCCTCTCTCTGAAATCAATAAAAATATATTTTAAAATAAATAAATACATAAAATAATCATTGATAGATATGTATTTATTGTCATATTATTATTTATATTTTTTATTTTTCTTCTTAAGAACCTTTAACATTTCCTGTAATACTGGCTTTGTAGTGAGGGACTCCTTTAGCTTTTTCTTGTCTGGAAAGTTCTTTATCTGTCCTTAGATTCTAAATAGCTTTGCTCGATAAAGTAATCTTGGTTGTAGATCTTTGCTTTTCATCACTTTGAATATTTCTTGCCAATCCCTCCTGGCTTGCAAAGTTTCTCTTGAGAAATCAGCTGACAGGTTTATGAGAGTTTCCTTGTAAGTAACTAACTGCTTTTCTCTTGTTGCTTTAAAATTTTCTCTTTGTCTTTAACCTTTGGCATTTTAATTATGATGTGTCTTGGTATGGCTCCCAGATTTGTATGTTTATTTCTTCACCAGCTTAGGAAAGTTTTCTATCATTTTTTTTTCACATAGGTTTTCAATTCCTTGTTCTCTCTCTTCTCCTTCTGGCAGCTCCATGATGCAAATGTTGGTTCACTTGAAGTTGTCCAAGAGGCTCTTTATACTATCCTTATTTTTTTTAAATTTATTTTCCTTGTTTTGTTGTTCTGGTTGGGTGTTTTCTGCTTCCCTATCTTTCAAATCTCTGATTTGATCCTCTGCTTCATCTATTCCACTATTGGTTCACTGTAATATATTCTTCTTTTAAGTTATTTTTTTATGTTTTCTATCTCCATTTCTATGTTTCCTATTTCTTTGATGAAGTTCTCACTAAGTCCCTGTACTTTTGCCCTAAGTTTATTGAGCATCCTTATAACCAATATTTGAACTCTGCATCTGGTAGGTTGCTCATATGCAATTTGATTAGTTTTTTTCTGGAGTTTTGTTCTGTTCTTTCATTTGGGACATATTTCTTTGTCTCCTCATTTTGGCTTCCTTCCTGTGTTTGTTTCTGTATATTAGGTAGAGCTGCTATGTTTCCTGGGCTTGGTTCAGTGGACTTATGTAGTACAGTGGACCCTTATAAGGTCCAGTGACAGAGCCTCCCCAATCACCCTCGCTGGGTTCTCCAAGCACTCCCCTTTTGTGTGTTCTGCATACCCTCCTGTTATAATTGAGCCTTGATTACTCTTGGAATCTCAGTGGGAGAGATATAATCCCAGACTAATTGGCTGTGAGGACTGGCTGCTACTATAGTGGATGGACCAACTCCAAAAAGCAGGACTTACTTCAGCTGGGCTCTGGTGCCAATTGATCCTGCCTCTTGAATTTGTTACTTGTGGAGGTGGTTCAGTGGTGCTTCAATGTAATCTGAATCTATCCATTTGGGTGCACTAGTTCTGGGTCCTCTTGGGAGGTGCAGGCCAAGGTAAGCTACCATTTGTGTTCTGCCTGGGGCCATCCAGCCTGAGCTGCAAAGTGATCTGCAGATGACTGCTACTTTGTTGGGCTTGTAGGTTCACAAAAGAGGCCAACTTATGAACAAAGACATATATCACTATTGCAAGAACTGAGGTCACTTAGCAAGAGATATGGGGCATGCTCTGACCAACTGGTGCTTGTTTGAGAGATTTTAGGAAAGTCTGAATGAGGAGCCAACACTAGCCATTTGTATGCAAAAGCCACTAGGAATGGTGTGAGTGGTGCAGCAAGTTGGTTAGGGTGGGGTCTCAGGGAATCACCAGGGCAGGGGGAACAGTGTTAGCCAGGCTTCTGGAGACTCAGATATGGTGTCTACCTGCTGGCTCTTTAGAGGAGGGGGAAGGGCTAAGTAATGTAACAATGGTTTCTGACAGCACTTCTGCTTGGGAGAAAGCTGCCCCTCCAGCCCTTGAACTGATGTCAGACAATTCAGTTCCTCCCCATATGTCTCTAGTGTCTTTGGAGCTGCTGCCCCAGTACTGAAACTCAGAGCAAGTGAATCCAAGTAAGTGTGTATGGGCAATTTAAGAGAAAACCTGGAACTCCAGGAGTCCTCTATCCCACTCATCAACATTCTCTGCTGGTTTTTATAGCAAGACTTTATTGGGACTTCTCTTCCTGACACTGGAACCCTGAGCTTGGGGACCTTGTGTGGAGCTGGGACTCTGCTCTTCAGGGGAAACCTCTGCAGCTGAGATATCTTTCCTGATTTTTATCTGTCACACTAGTGGTCTGATACACAAAATTCCTGTAAACATAGGTCCTCACAGCCCAGCTGCCTTACAGCCCTGTGGTCCCACCCACTGGTTGTTCTGGAAAGTCATTTTGCCATCTGGTCTAATTAGCATATTAGCTCTTTATTATATAGGATATGGGTATGGGACCAGCTGGTTCAACATCTCCATCTCTCCTACCAATCTCAATGCGGCTTCTTTATATCCTTTGTTGTTGAAGTAATTTTCAGCTAGATTTCAGGAAGTTCTGAGTAATAGTTGTTCTGTAGTTTAATTGTAATTTTTAAATCAATATTTTTTAAAAATGTATTTTATTGATTTTTTTACAGAGAGGAAGGGAGAGAGATAGAAAGTCAGAAACATCGATGAGAGAGAGACATTGATCAGCCACCTCCTGCACGCCCCACAGTGGAGATGTGCCCGCAAGCAAGGTACATGCCCCCGACCGGAATCGAACCTGGGACCTTTCAGTCTGCAAGCCGACGCTCTATCCACTGAGCCAAACCGGTCTCTGCAGAGCCAAACTGGTCTCGGCTAATTGTAATTTTGACATGGTTGTGGGAAAATTCAAGTATTCTATTTATCTATGTCACCATTTGGACCAAAACCTTTTATTTTTATTATTTAAAAAAATATATACACATATATATGTATTAAAATCATCTTATTTTTGTTATACAATAAAACACACACACATACACACATATGTTTTATTGTATAATAAAAATAAGATGATTTTAATTTAAAATACAGTTCCAGATATAATGTACCTTCTTCTCAGTAAAGATTGGACATCCAAGGGGCCAAATCTTGGCCTTGCTGGAATTATAGTCTGGAAATCCCCTTTACCTGTGGGCCTTTGAAAACTTGCTTAAGTATTTTGTCAGAGTGCTGAAAGAAGCTGAGCCATTGTACTGTGATTTATGGAGTATCTCAATAGCACCCCCAACCATAATTACTTCATCTCTTGATGGATGAAATTCTCTTACTAAATGTGCATCTATCTTGTAAGGATTTTCTTATCCCTTTAGTTTTTTTTTTTCCAAAATGCAAACCTGCCTAAAAGAAATATCACAATAAGACTGTTACCTTAGTATAAATGAAGCTATCATTTCCCTACTTGGAAAAGAAGAAATATGAGCAGGATGAGGGTACCAGGTATCTGAGTATGGAGCAAGACAGGAAGGAATGGAATCCAGAATGAGAAATGGGAGCATTTCACTAAGAATCTTCATGGACTTAATCATTTTTCCTGTACTTGGTATAATAAGAATTGGAAAAATATTTCAAAGCTTATTCGCTGAACTGAATATTTATTAGATTTCTGGTCTTAGAGGAGGAAATAGGATTTAGAAGGTCCTCTCAGTTTAACTGAGAACAGTGAGGTGCTGTCCTAATCTGGGAAATTGATCCAGGGTCAATGTCTAAAGGAAACAGGTTAGATAGAATGCCCAATGAGTTGGGATCAGAGTAAGGGGCAAAAACCATAGGGTTAATGAAGAGTAGAAAGCTCAAGTTGCAAAAAAACAAGCAGGAGGTATGGATTCTAGGAGATGATGGCAACAACAAGTGTTAGAAATATATAGTGTTTTTAAGTTTATACCATTCCGTATAAACTTAGAAACAATTTGTTGATCTCCACAAAATAACTTGCTGTAATTTTTATTGAGGTTGTGTTGAAGCTATAGATCAAGTTGGAAAGAACAAACATCTTTAACAATTTTAAGTCTTCCCAACAATAAACATAGATTATATCTCCATTTATTTAGATATTCTTTGATTTCCTTCATTGACATTTTAGTTTTCCTCATGTTTCTCTTGTAAAAAATATAATAAATATATTTTCATTGTAAATATATATATGGTGTTTTACCTTCAGAAGCTTAAAGCCTGCCACATGTACTTTAGGGGTATCAAGCATGCAATATGCCTTCTTGCATCTATTTTTGCTAGTTGGAGCATATCCACATGAGCATATAGATGAAAATCTGGCATTATTTATCAAGAGCTTCAGACAGAAGGCCCAAAATTCAGCTATTTCTGAGGAAGGCAAGGTTGGAGCAAGTAACTTCAGTCCTGGCATGCAAGTTAGCATGAAAATCATTCCTCATCTAAGGGCCAAGTTTGACAAAATTAACTTCACTTGTTTTAATTGTCATGCAGCTGGGTTAAAATCACGTGCTTGTTATGATGCTATTGAATTTTCAGCTAAATATCTGCATTTATAATTGTGTGTTGTGTAACAAAGATATAAAATCATGAAAACACACTACTGAAATATTAAATCTGACGCTTACATTTTAAAATGCAGTTTCTGGCACACAGTAGGTACTCAATAAATGTTTTTGAGTGGTACTCAAATCAAAACATTAGAAGAGATTGTTTGGCTTTCCAACAGTTTATTAAATTGAATGCACCATGTCTCAAGTTGAAAGGAAATGAAGGGAAATAGGTTGGTTTGATTGTTTCACATACATAATGACATAAAGTAATAGGAAATTATTCAGATTATTCATTCAAAAATATTTTTAAACATATTTTTATTGATTTTTTACAGAGAGGAAGGGAGAAAGATAGTGTTAGAAACATCGATGAAAGAGAGACATCAATTAGCCGCCTCCTGCACGCTCCCTACTGTGGATGTGCCCGCAACCAAGATACACACCCTTGACTGAAATCAAATCCAGGACCTTTAAATCTATAGGCCAACGCTCTATTCACTGAGCCAAACCGGTTTTGGAATTGGTCCAAAATTTTGTCTGACATAGATAGATGATTAGGTTTTTGCTATAAATATGAATCATTCAATGAGCTCCCTTCCTGTGCCCGTTTTCTTCATACATTAAAATACAGTGCTGGATTTGTGAATATAGTATGCCATCTAATTGGCTATACCTCCTCAGAGGAGGTAAGTATAATGCCATTGGAAAATACTCAGGATGGAGATATGACAAGCTAAGGGGCATCCTGATGTTCCAGGACCTTTTTTTCTGTCTGTTCCTGAGTTAGCCACTAGAGCCTAGAGAAGCCTTGAAAACAAACAAAAATCACCACCACTACCACCACCACTACCAACAACAACAACAAAAAAACAACACAGGTATTCTTCTTAGCCACAGTTTTGTATTCTGGTGGTCCCAGAACTAACTTTTATTAGATTAAAATATTGACCTTAGAAAATATTACTTCTAGAGTGATAAATGGACATGTCTCAAGCCAAATAGATTATTTGAGGAGAGAGGAAAGATAACCAGGTGCAATGTTTTAGAGCCATGTAGGATTAAATGACCACTTCGGTCTCTCAGAGGACATTTCCTGTAAGCTGCTTGAAGGATTACATGGAAATGACTGAATGCCAAAAACAATAAAATGCCTCTAACCATACGAAACTGTTGTCTATTCTTGTTCTGACTTGAAATCACATAGCTTTCTCCTGTCTTCATATGGAGATCAGATTTGTGCTTTCACAGGAGTTGATCAGTATTAGATAGACTCTTAGTAGCTTTACCTGGGTAGGTAGAATGCTTATGTATGGGTACATAAGCAAACATATGCACACACATCAGAGATCTCACAATCAAGTAGTGTGACATAAATAAAACTCTTCACTGTGGTGAACATTCAAACAAAATATGCACACTTGCAATTCACTTTTTTATTAAAGAATTTTTTTATAGCAGGTTTAGGTTCATAGCAAAGTTAAGAGAAAAGCACAGATAGGTTATAATATGGTTTTAGTGATACAGGGAAAATATCTGTACTTTCCTTTTAAAGTTGCTAAGAACCTAAATCTGATCATGTCTGATAGAGCCAGAGATATCAGATGTGAAAGCAAGCACTAATGGTTCATGTTTAAAAGTCTTCGCATTCTCCTGCTGTAGTCGCTTGTTTGTCTATACTTCTGATATTCCCCTACTGGAGCAGCATTTGAAAATTATTAGCAACTTAGGTACTATGAAAGCCCCTCACAGACTTAAAAGTCTAAACCCTAAAACCCAGAAAACTTGTAATTTGTGATCGTTATATTTCTAGATTTATTGCTACACATGGTAGCCATATGTGGCATGAGGCCAATAAGAGGTAAAAAATCAAATTCAGAAAATTATGTCCAATACTCATCTTGATCTTGACTATGTAACTGAAATTCTCAATTCTCTCTCTCCAAGGCAAAATGGCCTGGCACAATCTAGCTTGAACCAAGCACTAAAAGAGATTATAAGATTAATGTTTTGTTGTTTTGTCTTCCTATTTCTAATATCCTCAAAGATCATTTTGTATTACTCCACTTCCTATGTCATATCAGTAGGGGAATGTTAGAAGTATAGAAAAACAAGCAATTATAGCAGGAGAATGGGAAGACTTTTAAGCATGAACAAGAGTTAGTCTTAGTGCTTGTTTTCACATCTGATATCTCTGGCTCTACCAGACATGATCAGATTTATATTATAGGAAGATAAATTTTGGCAATGTGATAATATATTGAAGGGGGGTGATTGGTGTACAAAAAATTAAAAGGTTGCTACCATAGTTCAGACAAGAGTTGAGAATACTTTGTATTACAGTAAGTTGTAATGGAGATTAAGAGCAATGGGTAAAGGAAGGTGCTATCTATCTCTGCAATAGAATCAAAAGAATTGCAAGGCCAATTAGATGAAGAAAGTGATAAGATGGAGGAGAAGGAGAAGTTTAAGATGACTACCATGTTTCTGGATTGGAGAAATGAGTGGCATTATGAGTTGAGAACATGGGAAAAAAATGCTGATGTGCAGGCAAGAGAATGTATCTAGTTTCAGACACTGAGTTCAAATGTAGGACATGCAGAAGAGCGATTCAGTGACAACAGAAAGAATTGTGTCCCTGCATTGGCAGAATTCTTAAATGGCCCATATTTTTCACATCTAAACAGTTCTGAATTTGGAATGTTTTCTAATAAATGTGATTAGTTAATGTTATAATTAATCTAGAATTCTCTCCTCAAAAGTTGCTCTATCAATAGTTTATCTTACTTATAGCTATAATACTCAATGGTGAAAGACTGAATGCCTTTCCTGAAGATCAGGAACAAGACAAGGGTAACCACTTTCAGCACTTTTATTATTGGAAACTAGAGTCCCAGTGCATGAAATTTGTGCTCTTGGGGATGGGGGTCCCCCAGCCCAGCCTGCACCCTCTCGAAGTCCGGGAGCTCTCAGGGGATGTCTGCCTGATGCAAAGGCAGGAGATACTCCTGCCACTGCTACAGCACTCACCTCCATAAGCCTAGCTTCTGGCTGAGTGAGACTATCCCTGTGGGAGTGCATTGACTACCAGGGTGCAGCTCCTGCATTAGGCATCTGCCCTCTGGTAGTCAGTGCATGTCATAGAGACCAGTCATTTTACTGTTGATTTGTATATTAGCCTTTTTTAAAAAATATATTTTATTGATTTTTTACAGAGAGGAAGGGAGAGAGATAGAAAGTCAGAAACATTGATGAGAGAGAGACATCGATCAGCCGCCTCCTACACGCCCCACAGTGGAGATGTGTGCCCACAAGCAAGATACATGCCCCCGACCGGAATCGAACCCAGGACCCTTCAGTCCGCAGGCCGACGCTCTATCCACTGAGCCAAACCGGTCTCGGCTTAGCCTTTTATTATATAGGATTACAACTTGAGCAATTAGTTTGAGGAGAAAAAAAATCAAAGGCACCCAAATTGGAAAAAAAAAGAAGTAAAATGATCTTTTCACTTACAACTTGATCTTATATGTAGGAAACCCTAAAATTTCCATGACCCCCCCCAAAAACATCTGCTGCTAGCAGTAATAAATGAATTCATCAAAGTTGCAGTATACAAACTCAATACATAAAAATGAGTTGTGTTCCCATATACTATGAACAATCTGAAAAAAGAAAAAAATCTATTTACAATAGCATAAAAAATAAAATACTTAGAAATTAATCAAGAAGGTATAACATTTGTACACTGCAAACTGTGAAACATTGTTGAAAGAAATTAAAGACATGAGCAAATACAAAGGCATCTTGTGTTCATGGATTGGAAACATATTAAGATGTTGGTACTATCTAAAGTCATCTGCAAATTCAAAGCAATCCCTATCAAAACCCTAACAACTCTTTTCAAGAAAAATCCATTCTAAAATTTAAATGGAAGTTAAAGGAACACTAAGTAACCAGAACATTTTGAAAAGGAAAAATAAAGTTGGAAGATTCACACCCCCTTATTTTAAAAAGTTAATACAAAAGTATAGTAATCAAAACAGTGTAATACAATACTGGCATAAAGACAACATATTTGCCAATGAAATAGAATACAGAGCCCAGAAATAAACCTTTGAATATTTGTACAAATACTTTTAACAAGGGTGTAAAGACCACTCAATGGGGTTGCTGCGGGGTGGGGGTGGGGGTGATACTGTCTTAAAAACAAATGGTTCTGAGAAAACTGAATATTTATATACAAAATGATGACATTGAACCCTAACCTTGTACCATATACAAAAACTAACTCTGAATTAGTCAAAACCCTAAATATCAGAGCTAAAACTATAAGACTCTTGGATAAAAAAAAACACACGGAGAAAGATTCATGATATTAGATATGGCAGATTTCTTAACTATGACAAAAGCACAGGTAACAGATAGGACTTGATAAAATTAAAAACTCTTGTGAATCAAAAGACATCAACAAAGTGAAAAGGCAACTCATGAAATGAAATAACAATTTTGTAAATTATATATCTGATAAGGGATTAATATCCAGAATATGTAAAGAACTCTTACAATGCCCAGAGACTGGTTTGGCTCATTGGATAGAGCGTCGGCCTGTGGACTGAAAGGTCCTGGGTTCGATTCCGGTTGGGGGCATGTTCCTTGCTTGCGGGCACATCTCCAGTGTGGGGTGTGCAGGAGGCGGCTGATCGTTGTCTCTCTCTCATCGATGTTTCTGACTTTCTATCCCTCTCCCTTCCTCTCTGTGAAAAATCAATAAAATATATTAAAAAAACTATAAAAAAAAGAACTCCTACAATGCAACAAAAGAAAGAAAAAACAACAATTAAAAATGGGCAAAGGATTTGACTAGATATTTCTCCAAAGATATACAAATGACCAATAATTACATAAAAAGATGTTCAAGCCCTAACCAGTTTGGCTCAGTGGATAAAGTGTCAGCCTCTAGACTGAGGGGTCCCAGGATCGATTCCAGTCAAGGGCATGCACTTTGGTTGTGGGCACATCCCCAGTAGGGGATGTGCCGGAGGCAGCTGATTGATGTTTCTCTCTCATCACTGTTTCTAACTCTCTATCCTTCTCTCTTCCTCTCTGTAAAATAATAATAATAATAATAATAATAATAATAATAATAATAATAATAAATGCTCAACATCACTAATCATTAGGGGAATACAAATCTAAACAAAAATGAGATACCACTTCACACCAATTAAGATGGCTATTAGCAAAAACAAAGAAAACAAGTGTCAGATAGGATGTGGAGAAATTGGACTATTGTGTATTGCTAATGGGAATGTAAAATGGTGTAGCAGCTATAGAAAACAGTATGGTGATTTCTCAAAAATTAAACATAGAATCGTCATATGATATAGCAATTATACTTCTGGGTAAATACACAAAGTAATCTAAAGCAGACACTCAAACAGATATTTGTACACCAGATCCACACAAGTACTATTCACAAGGTAGAAACAGTCCAAATGTCTATCAACTAGTGAATAAATAAATATGGTACGTGCACACAATGGGATATTACTCAGCCTTAAAAAAAATGAAATTCTGATATGCTACAACATGGATAAATCTTGAAGACATTGTACTATATGTGATTCTCAGAATAGTTCAATTCACACAGATTTAAAATAGGACAGTGGTTACCAGGTACTGGGGTAGGGGTAAGTAATTGTTTAATAAGTAAAGATTTTCAGTATGGGATGATAAAAATGTTCTGGAGATGGAGAGTGATGATGGCTGAATAATCATGTGACTGTATTTAATGCCATAGAACTCTCCACTTAAAATAGTAAAAATAATAAATTTTATACCATAATAAAATCTATCTATTAATAGAGGAATATGAAAATTAGCCAGGACACCGTAACATCACAACTGAACAACAGGGACCTCAGGCCATGCTCCCTGCACCATGGGGCTTGACAGGGGACCTCAGGCCATGCCCCCCACCCCAGGGGTCTTGACAGGGGACCTCAGGAAACACCCCTTGCCCAATGGGGCTTGACTGGGGACATCAGACCATGCCCCCCACCTGGTGCTGGCCCAGGGGACCTCAGGCTGCACTCTCCACCCCAGCGTTGGGCCAGGGACCTCAGGCTGTGCTCCCTGCCCAGCAGGGCTTGATGGGGAAACCTCAATGTGTACCACCAGCCCTGATGCCAGGCCCCTGCCCTGGCACCAGGCTCTGAGGCTGTGCCCCCTACCCAGAGGGCCTTGATGGAGTTGGATTGGTCCGGGTTTGGGTGTCATCATATGAGGTGGGGCTGGCTGGATTTGGGTCTCCTGCATTTTTGAAGCATGTGTGGGTAATGGACAGGGACTTGACTCTAGGCCCCGTGGCATGATCCAGACTCTGACAGGAGGAGATTTTCATATACATTTTACTAATTTTCTTTCATCTCTGACACTTCTATTATAGAGAGACGGCAATTAGCAATATTAAAATATTTCCTTTAATTAATTCCCTTTTAATGTGCATGAATTTTGTGCACTGGGCCACTAGTAAATTAATAAACATGAATGAATCACCTCAATTTGGAAACTTTTAAAAATAACTATCCTATAATTGAGGTCAAAGTGGGAGTGGCTCAGTACATTCACTTTTATCAAGAATCAGCCATCATTACTTTTTGTTCCTTGCTGACCAGTGATGGAAGTCTCCCTGGCCTCCCAGAGTCGTTATTGTTCCCCTGATATATAAGAAGAAGCAGAGTTTTTTCCATGCTTTTGCCAATAGTTAAATACCATAAACTTTCCCAACTGGAAGGATTTCTAGGGATTTTAAATTCCCCAGATTTATCCATGGATAGATGAGGCTAAAAGACTCCTTACTAACATTTTCCTTAGTTAGCAGAACAGCAGAAGTAGAGCCTAGTGTTGGTATCTTTTTTTAAACCCTTAAACAAGGCTCACTCACCACATCACTCAATACATGGCGAAAATTCTGGAAACTCTCAACTTATTTCCACCTTGATCCTGGCTCCATTCTTGAGTTCACCTGGAATCCTGACCTATATTTTTCATCAACTTCCAGATGAGAAGGAGCATCAGAGCTTAGATGTTATGAGTTCTATTTCATTTAAACTTTGCATGGATTAATATAAAGAAAATGTTACTGTTGTTTTAAACAATTGTGTACTAGAAAATAAACTTGTGTTGAATATTCACTTTGCTCATTAATAGCTGAATTCATTTTTTCTAAATATGTTGCCCCTGAAAAGCAGCAATTTCTGTATCATTTGGGTCAATTATAGAGCTGTTTACCTGAGACAATATAATAGGGCTTTGTTGTGCAAATAAGTTGGGTTGATCACCAAGTTCCAAACTACCATCCTATATATCATTTGAACTAGGCAATCTGTAATTTTCTATACTACTCATAGCTATTGTATTCATTACTTCAAAAATGTCCATCTTCCCCATATAACTCAGCAAGTGTCCACTTATTTCCTTCAACTTTTTCCTTCCCTAACCTCTCCCCAACTATCCCCTTGTAATAGCCAACCTTCTCAAAATCTTATCTTGTTACTACCCTGCTCATAAACCTATATTGGCTCCCTGTTGCTCTCAGGGTTCGGTTTTAACTCTTTACTGTGTCATAATAAAAAGCTTTTTACAATTTAGAGAAAATCTCTTTCTCTATTTTTGTATTCCATCATATATATCTGTATACCCTGAACAATGAAACATTACACCATTTATAATCCTTTTGCTTTTAGACATACTGTTCCTAGAATGCTGCCTTCCCTTGCCTCCTTCTCCCTAGCAAATTCTTTTTAAATTCATTACAAATCAATTCAAATGTAAACTTAATGATTAAAGCCTTTACTGAATATCATAATAAGGTATCTTTTGAGTACTTATTAAGTGTTCAATAACATATTAGATATTTTCACATGTGCTTTTAAAATTGATAGTTAAATAAAGTAGTGAGGTTGGTACCATTATTATTCCCATTTTACAGATAAGTTAACTTGTGCAAATCACAGAGCAATGAATAGATTTGAAATTAAGACTCAGAGTGTTTGGTTCCTAAGTCCATATCCTTAACCACGTATTCATTAATTAATTTATTTATTTCCTTTTATATATGCTAATCTCTAAGAATATAAGATAGAAAAAAGTATTTCTGCATACTGAGCTTTTAATCCTATGTCTCTCAAAGAGAAAGTATACAGAGGAATGGACAAGGAATAAAACTGAGATGCCCTACACCACATGGTGGGTAAGATTTCTATGACTGTTTCTATCACTATGCATGATATTTTATTCATATTTTCTTTGGCAAAGATATTTCCTCTACAAATAAAACCAAATAAAATACCAACCTTTTACCATGATCCCAAAACTGTGCATGGATTGGCAATTGTCTACCTCTAAAACCACATCTTATGACACTTTACCCATCCTTAATTCCATTCTAGTCACACTCTTATCTTTATGATTGCTGAGAGATCTTTTTCATCTCAAGGCATTTGGTTACTATCCTATATAGTAAAGAGGTAATATGCAAATTGAACATCACACCCTCACACAAGATAGCCACTCCCATGTGGTCACAAGATGGCTGCATAATATGGCAGGCAGGGCAGGGCAGTTGGGGGCGATTGGGCTGGCAGGGAGCAGGCAGGTTAGTGATTAGGGGATAATCAGGCTGGTGGGCAGAAGCAGTTAGGGGCAATCCAGCAGGCAGGCAGGCAGGTAAGCAGTTAGCAGCCAGCAGTCCCGGATTGTGAGAGGGATGTCCAACTTCCAGTTTTGGCGAGATCCCAGGGGACTCCTGGGCAGGGCCAAGTCTGCGATCAGAGCCAAGGGGGCAGAGGCAGACCTGGTGATCAGAGGAAGGCGGGATCCTCTTCCCAGAGGCTTTTGGCCTGGGCAGAGGCAGAGCTGGTGATGAGAGAGAGCTGAGGGTCCCTGCACAGACCAAAAGCATTGGCCAGAGGCTTTGACCTAGAAGACATGGGCAGGGGCAGAGCGGCATCAGAAGGAGCTGGGGATTTGCTGCCCAGGCAGAAAGTGTGGCCAGAGGCTTTCTTCCTGGGTAGGGGCGGAGCCGGGTTTTGGAGGCTATTGGCAATAAGTGTGAACTAAAGAGGAAACACCTTTTTGGACTGGTCATTGACTAAGCTCCCTGTATGGCACTGTTAATATTCTTAGTAACTTGTGTAATAAGAACCCAAAAAATGTGATCTAGGGTTTTTCCACCACACTTCTGGAGAAAAAAAACAAAGATCTGCTGCTGGAGGGCTAAGAAATGTCATGACTTGTCTTGGCAGGTTTGGTTCAGTGGATTAATAATGCCTTGGCCTGCCGACCACAGGGTCTGGGTTCAATTCTGTTCAAGGGCATGTACCTAGGTTACAAGCTCCTCCCTGCTCCCCCCCTAGGGACCCAGGTCAGGGCTCATACAGGGGACAAGCAATCAAAGTATTCCTGTCACTTTGATATTTTTCTCTGTCTTTCCCTTTCTCTCCCACATTCTCTAAAAGTCAATGGAAACATATCCTCAGGTGAAGATAAAAAATAAATAAAAAAGAAATGTCATATACTATGAAAAATATATCTTGGAAATGCCTGAAGAAAGTTGTCATTTTTTTCATGGTAAAGAGACTGGAGTCTATATTGATGAAACCACCTTGGTGGCTGTGGTGACTGGCAGTGGCTGCAGCAGTGGGGTGATGGGGCTGGTGCCTTCCCTGATCAGCCCCATCGCCTCCCACAAAGGGAGGCCAGACTGTGTCTTAGGCCCAAACCGGGGGGTGGGAGAAGAAGGGACAGGAGGGAGCGGAGGGGGGGAGCAGGGAGCTGGCCTAAACCATCAGTAGGATATCCCCAGAGGGTTCCCACAGTATGTGAGAGGGGGCAGGTTGGTCTGAGGGATCTCCCACACACCAGTGCATGAATTTCATGCACTGGGGCCCTAGTGTGAAATATTTACATATGCATTCTTCTATTGGTTCTACTTCTCTGTAGGATTCTGATACATCTTTAAAAGTACAAATAAATATATAATTATAAATTACAATATATGCTATGAAGGGAAGAATTGGCGGGATTGGCATGGAGTGGGGATTGAAGGAGACTCTACTATGCATCTGATGAATTACCTTCCAGGCTGAGATTTGGCACCTAAGAAGCAGCCAGCCAGGTGAAGAGCCTTCAGAAAATCTGGGTCAAATTGTACTCCCATGGGAGTTTATGACAGTACCAAACACCCTGACCAATATGAAACACTATCATTTTATTGTTAACTCTGTGCCAATTTGCTAGGCGAAAAGTGACATCATGTTACTCTTTCAACTTGTTTTTCTGGAATTATTTGTGAGGTTGATGTTTTTATATTCTTTATCATTTGAATGCCTCTTTACTGTTACAGTTTTGACTAGGATGGCTTACCAATAGCTCCAAGAACAGTGTCTTGTATGTAGATATTACTATAGATTAGCATGGGGGCGGGGGAGGCCTAAGAGTTGCCAGTTCAATCTATGTTCAATGCAAGAATTCCTCTAATAGCACCCATTAAATTTATAGCTTCTGCTTGGTTATGCTCAATGACAAGGCAAATTGGAGAACCATAGATTTTCCTGGAAAGAATGAACTTTACATATCATCATTAGATTCATTCATTAATTCACTCATGTCAACAAATATCTATTGAGTTTTGTAAAAGGAAATAGTCCAATCTCTTCATTTTAAAGATGAGTGGCATGGAGGTTACAGAGTTTAACTGACTTTCGATACTTTCTCAGGCATGAGAGTACAAGTCAGGGACAAGAATCAGGTCGCTCTAATTCAAGTCCACTCTTCTTTTTTGCTAAAATGATCTTTCCTCCGGAACACTAAGGGAAAATAAAAATCTATATCCACATAAAAGTAGATCTAAAAGCCCTTTCTTGCACTTTTATAGCTAAGGTGTTCATAAGTTTCACTATTATCTTCTCAAGATTCTCTCAAGAGGTAAATAAGAAAATTTAACAGGCTGCTTTCCGATGTTACATATTAGGTGACATCTATGAGCATAATTAGTCAATGTGCATTCTTTAGATTCATTTCCATCTTGTTGTGTGTTTTTTTGGATTGTAGTCCTTTAATCATAAATTGGGCAAATCACATTTAATAATTGAATAGCAAAGGCATTTGAAAATTATACCTATGTGGCCTTGTCTATATTTAAAAACTAGAGTCCTGGTGCACAAAATTCATGCACTGGTGGGGTTGGGGGCTCAGTCAGCAAGCAGACATCCCTCTCACAGCCTGGGACTCCTCATTCCTTACTGCCCACCTGCTCACTCCTCCTAACTGTTGGGTTCACTGCTCCTTAGCACTGATGCAGAGACAGGAGAAGCTTCCACCACAACTGCTGTGCTCGCCAACCATGAGCCCAGCTTCTGGCTGAACGGCACTCCCTCTGTGGGAGCGCAATGACCACCAGGAAGCAGCCCCTGCATTGAGGATCTTCCCCCTGGTGCTCAGTGCACAACATAGCGACTGGTTGTTCTGGTCGTTCCACCATAACCATCACCTAGGCTTTCTTTTATTACACAGATAGATGTGTCTCCTAAAAATTGGTCTTTTAACAGATAAATGCCTATTGAGATAGTTAAGCACTTGCTTCTAGCTTATAATACTGGTCTTCACATGATTATCTTGCTTTTAATAATCAGGAAAGAGCCTAAGGCTTGCATAAAGATGATATTTTCTATTCCTCCACTCTGTATTTAGCCATTCAAGTCAGTATTTGAGATGTATGGACATTGAATAGTGCTGTCTTTTGCACTTTTGGGTGATGGTTTACCTTTAGAGCCAAAAGCAAAAATAGATAAATCTTTCAGTGGTCCCTGATGAGGAACAAAAAAGATAGAGATGACAATATTATTTCAGTCAACCTGACAAGCTGCCCCCATCTGAGAAGCTGGTGGTTTGGCCACTGACTGAAAATATGCAGCTATAATTTTATGATAGATTTGATGCAACTGTATAATTTTGAATATTGTTTTGTCACTCAATGACACTTTGGGCAAAACTCTAGTGTTTTGTTGTTCTGCATTGGCTCTAAAAATGGAACAATATCAATAATTATTATGCTATAAAACATTAATGAATTGACATTAAATCCTATTAGAAATATGGACTTATTTTATTCATACTAAACATTATTGAATTCCAAGTCAACACCTTTTGTTGTTCTAGTATGTTGCTCATTTTTTAAAAAATATTTCATTGTTTAAAGTATTACATAAGTGTCCTATCCCCCCCATTGACATCTCATCTGCCACTCCCACCCCCTAGCACATGCATACACCCCCTAGTGCCTGTGTCCATTGGTTATGCTTATATGCATGCATACAAATCCCTTGGTCAAACTCTTACCTGGCCCACACGCTCCTCTGTCTTCCCTTTCAGATTTGACAGTCTGTTCCATGCTTCTCTGTCTCTGATCTATTTTGTACATCAATTTATATAGGTGATTATATTCCACAAATGAGTCAGATCGTGTGAAATTTTTATTTCTTTGACTAGCTTATTTTGCTTAGCATAATGCTCTCCATGCCCATTCATGCTGTTGCAAATGGTAAGAGTTCTTTCTTTTTAACAACAACATATTATAGCAATGTGTAGATGTACCTCAGATAAAATCCACTCAACTGCTGATGTGTACTTAGGCTGTTTCCAAATCTTAGCTATTGTAAATTGTTCTGCTATCAACATAGGATGCATATATCTTTTCTGATTGGTGATTCTGAATTCTTGGGATATCTTCTTAGAAGGGGTTTACTGGGTCAAACGGGATTTCCATTTTTATTTTTTGAGGAAACTCCATACTGTTCTTCACAGTGGCTTCACCAGTCTGCACTGCCACCAGCAGTGCATGAGGGCTCATTTTTCTCCACATCCCAGCCAGCACTTGTCATTTGTTGACTTGTTGATGATAGCCATTCTGACAGGTGTGAGATGGTACCTCATTGTCATTTTGATTTGCATCTCTCAGATGACTCTTGACTTTGAGCATGTTTTCATATTTTGCTTGGCCTTCTGTATGTCCAGTTTCAAAAAGTATCTATTTAGGTTCCTTGTCGATATATATATTATTTCAGAGGGGGAGGGAGAAGGAGAGAGAGAGAGAATGAAACATCAATGATGAGACAGAATCATTGATCCATTGCCTCTTTCATGCTCCGTAGTGGGGATCAAGCGTGAAACCTGGGCATGTGCCCTTGACTGAAATTGAACCCTGGGTTCTTCAGTCTACATGCCAAGGCTCTATGCACTGAGCAAAATCAACTAGAACCCTTGCCCAATTTTATTGGATTGTTTATCTTTCTTTTGTTCAGATGTATGAGTTCCCTATAAATTTTGGAGATTAACCCTATGGGAGATAATATTGGCAAATACGTTCTCCCATACAGTGGGCTTTCTTGTTGTTTTATTGATGGTTTCTTTTGCTGTGTAGAATTTTTTTTTTTATGTAGTCCCATTTGTTTATATTCTCCTTAGTTTCCATTGGCTTAGGAGCTGTATCAATAATGATATTGCTACAACATGTCTGACATTTTGCTGCCTTCTAATTCTTCTAAGACTTTTATGGTTTCCCGCCTTTTATGGTTTAACTCCTTTATCCATTTTGAGTTTATTTTTATGTATAGTGTAAGTTGATTGTCTAATTTAATTTTTTTCATGTATTGGTCCAATTTTCCCAACACCATCTATTAAAGAGTATGTCATGTCTCCATTGTATGCTCTTGCCTCCTTTGTCAAATATTAATTGAACATAATGGCTTGGGTAATTTCCTGGGTTCTCTGTTCTTTTCTAGTGGTATATATGTCTGTTCTTGTATCAGTACCAGGCAGTTTTGAGAATAGTGGCTTTGTAATATAGCTTCACATCTGGTATTGTGATTCCTCCAAATTTGTTCTTCTTTCTCAGGATTTCTGTGGCTATTCAGGGTCTTTTTAAAAATTACATATGAATTTTTGGAGTTTTTTTTTCTAGGCCTGTGAAATATGCTGATCGTATTTTGATGGGGATTAAATTGAATATATAGATTGCTTTGGGTAGTATGAACAATTTTAATGATGTTGATTTTATCAATCCATGAACACGGTATATTCTCCCATTTGTTTATGTCTTCCTCTATCTCTTTTTTCAATATCCTGTTGTTTTCTGAATACAGGTATTTTACATCCTTAGTTAAGTGTATTACTAGGTATCTTTTTTAATACATATTTTATTGATTTCAGACAGGAAGGGAGAGGGAGAAATATAAACATTAATGATGAGAGACAATCATTAATTGGCAGCTATACACCCCCATTTGTAGATTGATCTTTAACCGGGGCATGTAGCCTGACTGGGAATTGTACAGTGATCTCCTGGTTCATGGGTCAACACCCAACCACTGACTCATGCCAACTGGCATTCCTAGGTATCTCATTTTTGTTGTTGTTGCAATTGTAAATGGGATTATTGTTCAGTTTCTCATTCTGTGAGTGAATTATCCTATCTAATAAAAGAGTAATATGCAAATTAATAATCAATCCACTACACCTACAAGCCATACCCATCAGCAAATCAGGAGTGAATATGCAAATTAACACAAGCAAGATAGCTGCAGCCATGGAGCGAGCAAGCAGCTTGGGTTACCCCAGTAATGAAGGAAGCCTAGCTTTCAACACACCCTGGCTATCCTAGGCCTCCACTCAATGCTACAAAGTTTCAATTATAGAAGATAAATAAATCCCAGCAAAAAAGGTTGAAGCCATGGAGCTGGAGAGAGTAGGAGACTTGGGTTGGCCCCGGTGATGGAGGAAGCCAAGCTCCTGCAACCCTGTCCTACCTTGGTCTCTGCTACAAAGTTTCAATTATATAAAACTAGAGGCCCAGTGCATGAAATTCATGCATGGTGGGGTGTGTCTCTCAGTCCAGCCTACATGCTCTCCAATCTGGGACCACTCGAGGGATGCCCGGCATTCAGGCATCCCCCTCACAATCCAAGATTGCTGGCTCCCAACTACTTACCTGCCTGCCTTCCTGATTGCCCCTAACCCTTTTATCCTGCTATACTGATCACCCCCTCACCACCCCCTGCCTGCCTGATTGATGCTTAACTGCTCCCATTGCAGCCTGTTTGCCCCTAACTGCCCTCCCTTGCAGTCCTGGTCCCTCCAACTGCCCTCCCCTGCAGACATGGTCACCCCAACTGCCCTTTCCTGCAGGCCCAGTCTCCCCGAACTTCCCTCCTCGGCCAGCCTGGTCACCCCTAATTGCCTTCCCCTGCAGGCTTGATTGCCCCAAACTGCCTACTCTTGCAGGCCTGATCCCTCCCAACTGCCCTCCCCTGCTAGGCTGATTGCCCACAATTGCCCTCCCTTGCGGGCCTGATCCCTCCCAACTGTCCTCTCCTGCTGGATTTATCACCCACAACTCCCCTACCTTGCAGGCGTGGTCCCTACCACCTTCCTTCCCCTGCTGGCCATCTTGTGGCGGTCATCCTTTGTCTACATAGCGGCAACCATCTTTGACCACATGGGGGCAAACATCTTGTGTGTTGGAGTGATGGTCAATTTGCATATTTCTCTTTTATTGGATAGGATAAATAAATCTCAACAAAAATGTTTGTGGCCACAGAGGGACCAGGAGGCTTGGCTCTGTTCAAGGCTACATCGTTTCAATTTAGAAGCCAAATAAATACCAGATACCAAAGCCTCCGCTTAGATCACCAGGAGGCATGGCTGGGCTGCAAACAACCACAGGACCCTTGCCCAGTCCATCCCTCACCCCATGGGAATCCCACCCTGATTTGGGACACCATTCATGGCAAACAAGCTGGCACCTACCCATGCACCAGGCCTCTATCCTATCTAACACTATAACATACAATATGGCTGCCCCCATATGGACATAGGATGGCCACTACAAGATCACCAGCAGGGGAGGAGAGCTGGGAGGGACCATTCCTGCAAAGGAGGGAAATTGGGGGTGATCAAGCCTGCAGGGGAAGGTAGTTAGGGGTGACCAGACTGTTAGAAAAGGGAAGTTGGGGGCGACTTGGCCTGCAGGGGAGAGCAGTTGGCGGGGGGGACCCAGTCCTGCAGGGGAGAGCAATTGGGGGATACCAGGTCTGCAGGGCAAAGCAGTTAGTGGTGACTAGGCCTGCAAGGGAAACCAGTTAGAGGTGACTAGGCCTGCATGGGAGGGTAGTTAGGGACAAACAGGCTGGCAAGGAAGCACTTAGGCATCAATCAGGCTGGCAGTGTAGTGGTTCGGGGGTGATCAGGCTGGCAGGAAGAAGCGATTAGGGGCAATCAGGAACGCAGGCAGGTGAGCAATTGGGCCCAGAAGTCCTAGATTATGAGAGGGATGTTGGTAGTATAGGGCCTAAACAGGCAGTTGGACATCCCTCCAGGGGTCCCAGATTGGAGAGGGTGCAAGCTGGACTGAGGGACACACTCCGTCCCCCCCCACACTGCTACTCCTGTGCACAAATTTTGTGCACTGGGCCTCTAGTTGGTGTATAAAAAAGCCATAAATTTCTGGGTGTTAATTTTTATCCTTACACAATTCAATTATTAAGTCAAATACATTTTTTAAATGGAATCTGTAGGGTTTTCTATGTCAAATATTATGTCATATGGGAATAAAAACAGTTTTACTTCTACTCCAATTTGTATGCCTTGTACTTCTTCTTTTCTGATCTCTATGGCTAGCACTTCCAGTACTGTGTTGAACAAGAGTGGTAAACGTGGAATCACCGTCTTGTTCCTGTTCTTAGGGGGAATGGTTTTAGGTTTTGCCCATTGAGTATGATGTTGGCTGTACGTTTGTCATATAAAGCTTTTATTATATTGAAGTATGATTCCTCTATTCCAACTTTACTGAGCATTTTTATCAAGAAAGTGTGTTGAATTTTGTCAAATGCTTTTTCTGAATCAATTGATATGACTATGTGATTTTTGTCTCTCAATTTATTTATGTGATGTACCACGTTTATTGATTTGAGGATCTTGTACCAACCTTGCATCCCCAGAATAAATACCACTTGGTCATAGTGTGTGATCTTTCTAATGTAATACTGGAACTAATTTGCTAGAGTCTCATTGAAGATTTTAGCATCAATGTTCATCAGTGATATTGGCCTATAATTCCCTATCTTTGTAGTGTCTTTATCTGTTTTTGGGATTGGGGTAATGCTGGCTTCAAACAAAGAGCTTGGAAGTGTTCCTTCTTCTTTAATATTTTTGGGATAGTCTGAGGATGATAGGTTTTAGCTCTTTTTTGAATTTTTGGTAAAACTTCCCTGTGAAACCGTCTAGCCCAGGCCTTTTGTTTGCTGGTACTTTTTTGATTACTGCTTCACTTTCCTATATAGTTATCAACCTATTCAGATTTTTTAGATTTTTCCTTATTGAGTGTGTAAGGTCATGTATTTTTAAGAATATATCCATTCCTTCTTGTTTGACCAGTTTGTTGAAATAGAGTTGTTCATAGTATTTTTTGTTTTTTTGCAATATTCTGTAGTTCTATGGGCTGTGTTGTTATTTTTCCTCTTTCATTTCTGTTTTTGTTTATTTGGGTCCTCTCTCTTTGCTTCTTGGTGAGCCTGGCCAGAGGTACATCAATCTAGTTTATCTTTTCAAAAAAAGAGCTCAGTTTTATTGATCTCTTCTATTTTTTTATCTCTATATCATTTATTTCTGCTCTGATCTTTATTATTTTCTTCCTTCTGCTCACTGTGGGCTTTTCTTGAACTCTCTTACTAATTCTTTTTTTAATTTTTATTAATTTTTTATACATATCTCCCCATTGCCGCCATCCCTCCCAGGCATATCTCAATCTCCCAGTGTCTATGTTCATTGGTTACGCTTATATGCATGCATACAAGTCCTATGATTGATCTCTTATCTACCTCACGTAACTTTAATCTTCCTCCTGTAATTTTACAGTCTGTTTGAAGCTTTACTGTCTCTGTATCTATCCTTTTGTTCATCAGTTCATAATGTTCTTTATTATCCTCCAATGAATGAGATCATGTGATGCTTCTCCTTCATTGGCTGGCTTATTTCACTAAGCATAAGGCTCTCCAGTTCCAACCAGGTTGCAGCAAATGGTAAGAATTCCTTCTTTTTAATGGCAGCATAGAATTCCATTGTGTAGATGTACCACAGTTTTCTGATCCACTCATCTGCTGACAGGCACCTAGGCTGTTTCCAAATTGTAGCTATTGTAAATTGTGCTGCTATGAACATAGGAGTGCATAAATACTTTCTGATTGGTGTTTGTAATTTCTTAGGATAAATTCCTAAGAGTGGGATTACAGGGTCAAATGGGGGATCCATTTTTAGTTTTTTGAGGAAAATCCATACTGTTCTCCACAGTGGTTGCACCAGTCCGCATTCCCACAAAAAGTGCACAAGGGTTCCTTTTTCTTCGCATCCTCGCCAACACTTGTCGTTTGTTGGTTTGTTGATGATTGCCATTCTGACAGGTGTAAGATGTTATCGCATTGTCGTTGTGATTTGCATCTCTCTGATGATTAATGACTTTGAACATGTTTCCAAGTGCCTCTTGGCCTTCCTTCTATCTGTATAAGTTGGCTGTAGATGTTGGAGATTAAACCTTTATCAGTGATAACATTTGCAAATATGTTCTCCCATACAGTGATCTTTCTTGTTGTTTTGTTGATGGTTTCTTTTGCTGTGCAAAAGCTTTTTATTTTGATGTAGTCCCATTTGTTTATTTTTTCTTTAGCTTCCATTGCCTTTGGAGCAGTATCAGTGAAGAAGTTCTTTTGGCACATATCTGAGATTGTGCTGCCTGTGGATTCCTCTAATATTTTTATGATTTCCCTTCTAATGATTAAGTCAGGTGTCCATTTTGAGTTTATTATTTTTATTTGGTGTAAGTTGGTGGTCCAGTTTCATTCTTTTGCATGTATCTGTGCAATTTTCCCAACACCATTAATTGAAGAGGCTATCTTGGCTCCATTGAATGTTCATGCCTCCTTTGTCAAATATTAGTTGAGCATAGTGGTTTGGGTGGATATCTGGGTTCTCTCTTCTATTCCTTTGGTCTATATGTCTGTTCTTGTGCCAGTACCAGGCTGTTTTGAGAACAGTTGCTTTGTAGTATAGCTTGAATCTGGTAGTGAGATCCCACTTACTTTATTCTTCTTTTTCAGAATTGCTGTAGCTATTCGTGGTCTTTTTTTTTTTGTTCCAGATGAATCTATGAAGAATTCTTTCTCGGTTTTTGAAATATTTCATTGGTATTTTAATGGGTAGTGCGTTGAATCTGTAGATTGTTTTGGGTAGTATAGGAATTTTAATGATGTTGATTCTCCCAATCCATGACCATGGTATGCTCTTCCATCTGTTAACATCTTCCACTATCTCTTTTTTCAGTGTCCTGTAGTTTTCTGCATATAGGTCTTTTACCTATTTAGTTAGGTTAATTCCTAGGTATCTTAATTTTTTTGGTGTGATGGTAAATGGGATTGCTTTTTTAGTCTCTCTTTCTGTAATTTCACTATTAGTGTATATAAATGCCACAGACTTCTTAGCATTAATATTGTATCCTGCTACATTGCCGAATTCATTAATTAAGTCAATTAGTTTTGGAATGGAGTCCTTTGGGTTTTTTATGTACAATATCATGTTATCTGCAACTAAGGACAGCTTTACTTCTTCTTTTCCAATTTGGATTCCTTTTATTTCTTCTACTTGTCTAATTGCAATGGGTAATGCTTCCAGTACTATGTCGAACAGGAGAGGTGAGAGTGGGCATCCCTGTCTTGTTCCTTTTCTTAGGGGAAATGGTTTTAGTTTTGCCCATTGAGTATGATGTTAGCTGTGGTTTTATCATATATGGCTTTTACGATGTTGAGGTATGGTCCCTCTATTCCCACTTTTCTGAGAGTTTTTATCAAGAAAGGGTGTTGGATTTTGTCAAATGTTTTTCTGCATCAATTGATATGACTATGTGATTTTTATCTCTCAATTTGTTTATGTGATATATCACATTTATTGATTTGCGGATATTGTACCATCCCTGCATTCCTGGGATGAATCCTGGTTGGTCATGGTGTATGATCTTTCTAATGTATTGGTGGATCCGATTTGCTAGAATTTTGTTGAGGATTTTGGCATCTATATTCATGAGAGATATTGGCCTATAATTCTCTTTCATTGTGTTGTCTTTATCTGGTTTTGGTATTTGGGTGATGCTGGCTTCATAGAAGGTGTTTGGAAGTGTTCCTTCTTCTTTAATGTTTTTGAATAGTCTTAGGAGGATAGGTTTTAATTCTTCCTTGAATGTTTGGTAAAACATTCCTGTGTAGCCATCTGGTCCCGGGCTTTTATTTGCTGGAAGCTTTTTGATGACTGCTTCAATTTCTTCCATAGTTATTGGACTATTGAGATGTTTGGCTTCCTCCTCATTGAGTTTTGGGAGGTTATATTTTTCTAGGAAAATGTCCATTTCTTGCTGGTTGTCCAATTTGTTGGAATAGAGTTGTTCATAGTATTTTTCAACAATCCTTTGTATTTCCACAGGGTCTGTTGTTATATCTTCTCTTTCATTTCTGATTTTGTTTATTTGGGTCTTCTCTCTTTGCTTATTGGTTAGCCTGTCTAGAGGTCCATCAATCTTGTTTATCCTTTCAAGGAACCAGCTCTTTGTTTTGTTGATATTTTGAATTGTTTCTTTGATCTCCAAGTTGTTTATCTCTGCTCTGATCTTCACTATTTCCTTCCTTCTGATTACACTGGGCTTTTCTTGTTGCTCTCATTCTAGTTCTTTGAGTTGTAGTTTTAGGTAATTTATTACTATTGTTTCCTGTTTATTGCAATAGGCTTGTAGGGCTATGAACTTCCCTCTCAAGACTGCTTTCACTGTGTCCCAAAAATTTTGTATAGTTGTGTTGTCATTGTCATTTGTTCCAATGATGTTTTTTATTTCTTCCTTGATCTCTCTGGTTACCCAGTCGTTGTTTAATAGCATGCTGTTTAGTCTCCATGTGTTTGATTTCTTTCTATTGTTTTTATTATAGTTGATTTCCAGTTTTATGCCACTGTGGTCTGAGAAAATGCTTGATATGATTTCTATCTTCTTGAATTTGAAGAGACTTTTCTTATGACCCAACATATGATCTATCTTTGAAAATGACCCATATACACTGGAGAAGAATATATATTCTGTGGCTTTGGGGTGGAATGTTCTTAAGATGTCAATTAATTCCATCTGGTCTAGTGAGTCATTTAGGATTGATGTTTCTTTTCTGATTTTTTGTTTAGAGGATTTGTCCAATGGTGACAGTTGGGTATTAAAGTCTCCTAGTATGATTGTATTGCTATCAATCTCTCCCTTAATTTCCTCCAAGAGTTTTTTTTATGTATTTAGGTGATCCTATATTGGGTGTATATATGCTTACCAGAGTTATTTCTTCTTGTTAGATTGTTCCCTTTAGTATTATGAAGTGGCCTTCTTTATCTCTTGTCATGTCCTTCACTTTGACATCTAATTTGACAGATATAAGTATTGCAACCCCAGCTTTTTTTTCATTTCTATTTTTCTGAAATACCATTTTCCATCCCTTCACCCTCAATCTGTGTGCATCTCTTTTCCTGAGGTGTGTTTCTTGCAGACAGCAGATATATGGATCATGTTTTCTTATCCAATTGGTTAGCCTATGTCTTTTGATTGGAGCATTTAATCCATTTACATTTAAAGTTATTATTGTTAAGTACTTATCTGTTGCCATTTTTAGTCCTTACCCCCAAGTTCCTTCTTCGCTTCCTCTTTCTTTTTGTTAAAGCAGACCCTTTAACATTTCTTGCATTGCTGGTTTGGTGCTAATATATTCCCTTAGTCTTTTTTGTCTGTGTAGCTTTTGATTTCACATTCAATTTTGATTGAGAGTCTTGCAGGGTACAGTATTCTTGGATTCAGACCTTCCTTTGCATGACATTTTATATTTCATTCCATTCCCTTCTGGCCTGACGAGTTTGTGTTGAGAAGTCAGTAGCTAGTCTTATGGGGGTTCCTTTGTAGGTAACTTTCTCTTTCTTTCTGGCTGCTTTTAAGATTTTTTGTCGTTGGTGTTTGGCATTTTAATTATAATTTGCCTTTGTGTCGTTTTGTTGGGGTTAATTTTTCTTGGGACTCTGTGAGCTTCTTGGATTTGTGTGGCTTTTTTCTTTCCTATATTGGGGAAATTTTCTGTCATTATTTCTTCAAACATGTTCTCTAATCTTTGCTCAGTTTCCACTCTTTCTGGAGCCTCAGTTATGTGGATGTTGTTTTGTTTCATGTTATCCCAAAGTTCCCTTAGGCTCTCCTCTTGCTTTTTAACTTTTTTTTTTTCTAGAAGCTGCTATACTTGGGTATTTTTTCCTACCGTGTCTTCTAGCTCACTGATGCGGTCCTCTGCTTCTTCTAGTCTACTTTTGATGCTTTCTATTGAGTTCTTTATAGCAGTGATGTCATTTTTCATTTCTTCTTGATTATTCTGCACCTCCTCTCTGTTCTTCTGCACTTCTTCTTGCTGCTTCTTCATCTCCTCTTGGGTCTTCTTCATTTTCTCTTGGCTCTTACTCAGATTGTCGATTTTGTCTTCCATTCTTTTCATCCACCTTATTATCATTTCTCTGAACTCTTTCTCTCGCAGGCTTATTTCTGCTTCTATTTCATTTACTTCCTTTTCTGGTGAAGCTTGCCTTTCTGTCTTATGTGGGCTGTTTCTTTTTCTGCCCATGTTCTTTCCCCTCCGGGTGTCTGGTTATATAGTTCTCACTCCTACATTGATTGAAAGGCAGAAACTACAACACGACCAGGTACAGCACACAAGGCACTCAGTAGAAATGTATTCAAGATGTTAATAATCACAAATAAGGTGGCTACCAATGAAGGACAAATTAGAGGTAAATAGAGAAAGAATAAGAGGAAAATGAGTAAAAAAGAAAAGAAAGAAATGCCAAAATCAAATTGTGAGAATGAGAAAAAAAAGATAAATGAATGAACAAAAAAATTAAATAAAATAAGAAAATAAAAAGGAGAAGAAGGAGAAGGGAAGAGGAAGAGAATAAGGTCAGAGAGAAAAGAAAGCATATAAGAGAGAAAAGGGGAACAAAATATAGATGTCAGGAGACAACTCCAAAAGAACAGTCACTAATCCCAATAAAGGCCAGCAACCAGTACCTAGAGATTAATTCAAACTGCAAATAGCAAGTGGTATCGAGGGAGGTGAGGGAAAAGAGAGGTAGAAAACAAAGCAAGCAAAAAGCAAAATAAAACAAGTAGAATAAACTAAAACAATCTCACAAAAAATTTCAAAAAATCGATATAATCACTTTTCAGGCAAATAGCAACAAAAGGACATAGAGAAAAAACAACTTTTTGGCTAGTGAAGGAAAGAAGAGAGAGTTTTGTGTGGACTTGTAGTAGGGGATTTGAAATTAGGTATATAAGTGGGGTGAAATTTTCACCAGGTAAAGAGAAAGAATAGGGATAATCTAAAGTTGGAAAAGGGAAAGAGAAATAAGACAGCAAAATGGGTAAAATTAGGAGGAAAGTGTTGGCATAAAGGTAGAGTTGAGTTGAAGTAAAATTATGCTAAAGGAAAGATGAAAATAGAACATAGAAGTCTAATCCCAAAATAAAATGAAGAGAAAACAAAATTACACTTGTTTTTTTTTTTCCAAAAAGGTAAAGTACTAGTAGTATTTGATAATACTAGTTTAAAACAAAAATGTGATAATTAAAAAGGTAAAATTCATTGAGGCGGAAAGAAAAAAAATGGTCTTTTAATTAAAATATGTGAAAATGGAAAATAATAAAAAAAATAAAAAATAAAGAAAAAATAAAAAAAATAAAAAAATAAAAAAAAATAGAATGGTCCTTCACTTCCACTATTGTTCTGCTTGGCACTCCTGTTTCCCAGTAGGGAAGGTATTGTAGTTCCCTGTGTTCCCCTCTTGAGGTTTTAATCTCTTTATTCTTTTGTGGTTATGGGAGAGTCAATTTGTGTGTCATCCACTGGGTGGCAGTGTTTCGGAATTGATCTCTGAGACAAAGCACAGGACCTCTCTAGGCTGTGCTCAGATCCTGCTACTCTGTGGTTCTCAAAGCCAGTTTGTGGGGTTTTTTTGCAGCCGGGACACTATAATAACTCCCAGGCTCTCCCTCTGCCCCAGAAAAAAAACGAGTCATTTTCCAGAGCTCTCCTCTGTCAACAGCTCAGAGGGTTTGTCTCCACACTTAGGGATCATGCCCTGACCACCTCTGGGGACCTCTCCAGAGGCAGCTTTCCCACAGCCCAGTTCCCTCAGTGTGCGCTTCCCTGTTGTGCTGGGGGAGGAGACCTCACCCTGTCCCAGGAGAAATCTGACCCTTCTGCAAGCTCTGTGTATCTCCGAATCTGCCGCCCGGGGTGTCCGCGACACCTGAAAAGCCATGCTCTGGGTCCCCGGCTGCTCGGTGGGTGTCTCCACAGACATGCACCTCCCCCTTATCTCATGCGAAATCTGACCTTTCTGTGTGCTCTGTGGATCTCTGATTCCGAATCGTGACTGTGCCGATTGGAGAGCAGAGTTCTGGGTCCCCGGGTCCCCGGCTGCTCGATGGGTGCCCCAGTCTCCGATTCAGACCACAGCAGACATCCACCTCCCTCTGCAAGATGGTGTGGTCTCCGCGTTCACTCTGGTGGCTCCATAGGACAAAAACCCCGTGGCAGTGGGGCTGCCAGACTGGGAGAGCCCCGTCCAGCAGTCCCCCACCTTCTTTTGGAGGATAACTGATTCTCAACTTGCCAACAAACACTCCCTGTGTGACTCTCAGCCGCTCTCTCTCCCTCTGCCCAGCGACAAAGCTTCAGACCCATCTGTCTACTCTGCCGCCATTTTCCCCTAGTCTTTCTAATTCTTTAAGATATAAAGTTAGATAATTTATTAGCAATTTTTTTCCAGATAGGCCTGCAATGCTATAAACTTCCTTCTGCTTTCACTGTGTCCCATAGATTTTGGATTTTTGTGTTTTCATTGTCATTTGTTTCCAGGATGGATTTTTATTTCTTCTTTGCTCTTTGTAACCCAATAATCATTTAATAACATGCTATTTAACGTCTAATTGTTCTAATGTTTTGATTGCTCTTAGTGTAGTTGATTGCTAATATTATACCATTGTGATCTGAGAAAATGCTTGGTATGATTTCAATATTCTCAAATTTTGCCTGTGTCCCAATATGTGGTCTCCCTTTGAAAATATCCCATGTGCACTTGAGAAGAATTTATACTCTGTAGCTTTGTGGTGAATGTTTTGAAGATGTGAATTAGGTCTATTTGTTCTAGTCAGTCATTTAGGATTGCTGTTTCTTTACTGATTTTTGTCTAGAAGATTTATCCAGTGATGTCAATGGGGTATTAAATTTCCATACTATGATTGTATAGCTGTCCATATTTCCCTTGATATCTTCCAGAAGTTTTTAAATCTATTTTGGTTTCCCTGCATTGTGCGCATATATGTTTACCAGAGATATATCATCTTGTTGTATCAATCCCTTTAGTATTATAAAGTTGTCTGCCTCATGACCTTCACTTTGAGATCTATTTTATCATTTATAAGTATTTCTACTCCAGCTTTTTAAAATTTTTGTTTTCCTGAAAAATATTTTTCTATCCCTTCACTTTTAGTCTGTATGATTCCCTTGTACTGAGGTGGGTCTCTTATAAACAGCATATATATGGGTCATGTTTTCTTATGCATTTAGACACTCAATGTCTTTTCATTGGAGCATTTATTCCATTTACTTTTAAGGTTATTATTGACAGGTACTTATTTGTAGCTATTTTTATTTTTTATGCCCATGTTCCCTCTTCCCTTTCTATTGCTTCTTTTTATAACAGGCCCCTTACATTTTTTGCATTGTTGGCTTGGTAGTAATAAGCTCTCTTAACCATTTTTGACTGCGAAGCTCCTGATTTCCCCTTCAATTTTTGAATAAAAGCCTTGTTGGATAGAATATTCTTGGATTCAGTCCCTTGCTTTGCATTAAAATTTGCCATTGTAATTACAACTTGTCATGGTGCGAGTCTTTCTGGCTTCATCTGGTTTGGAACTCTATGTGCTTGTGTGAATTTTTTCTAAACCAAAACAGGGAAGTTTTCTGTCTTTATTTCTTCAAATATATCCTCTAATCCTAGCTGCTCTTCTTGTCCTTCAGGCACCCCTATTATATGGATGTTACTTTGTTTCATGTTGTCCTAAAGCTCCCTTAGGCTCTCCTCCTGCTTTCTAATTTTTTTTTTTACTATTGTTGTTCAGATTGTGTTTGTTTTTCTGCCCTGTCTTATAACTCACTAATTCAACACTCTGCTTCTTCTAGTCTATTGGTGAAACCTTCCATTGTGTTTTTTTATTGTAGCTATATCATCCTTTGTTTCCTCTTTATTCTTACGTAAGTTGTTGATTTTCTCATCCATCCATTTTAGGAACAGCATGGCCCTTACTCTGAATTCTTTTTCTTGCATATTGCTTGCCTCCATTCCATTTAGTTTCTTTTCTAGTGATTCTACCTTTTCTTTCCTCTGGGCTTGTTTCTTTGTCTCCCCATCTTTTGCTGTTACTAAAGGGAATAAGCGCTGAGTGTTGCAGGTCCTGTGGCTGAAATGGCAGGCTTAGCAGGTAGGAAGTGCACTCCAGGGCACATAGGAGCCTGCAGAATGGGAAGATGGAGTCCCGGTCTGCAGAAGAGGTACCAGGTCTTTGGCCGTAATGGCTTTAGGGATTGGTATTGTGTCTGAGGCCAGTCTGTGTGGTGGTGAGGCTGGGCTCCTAGTCAGGCAGGTCTCCCCTTCAAGATGGCATGGTTTCTGTGCCAGCGCTAGCTTCCCCTCGAGTGCTTGCATTGGTACCAGGTATTCCCCATGTAGTAGAGCCCAGTCTGTCAGCCCCTGATACTCCTGTATAATCTAACTGTCCCTCCCTCACACACACACACACACACACACACACACACACACACACCACACACTCTCACTGCCTCAGTCACTCACACTCTCTCATTCACTGCTCTCCTGCCAGCTGCCACCTTGAGTGTCTATTCATCAGCATGTATATAGCTTATTAAATGCCATATTTTACAGCAATAGTATTTTTGTACCAAAGACATAAAGCCTCCTGTCAATGTGAGATTGTCAGGAGAAATATTTTAATAGCCATGTGCAGCCTAGTTGAATGAGATACCATACCAGGTGGGTATTTAATAGTTTGGGTTCTTGATATTATGATATAAATATACATTGTGAAATAAGCACTACAATCAATATTATACTGTGTTCTTCTTGTCAAGAGTATTATCAATTGGGATCATCTTTGGTTAGTGCTCAGGCGAGCCCAGCCCCAGTAGAAGCTGACTCTTTGCCTGACATTGTGCATTACTGTGGGGCTGTTTAGGTGAAGTCCTCTGAGCCAACAGGAAGTGTATTCAAATAAAAGGAGGGATTCACCACCTCGGTATCCCCTAAGCCATCTAAATGAGTCATTGTACTGGAACTGCCTGGAATTGTTATAGCTCTGTAATTATTTACACCATGAAGTATTTCATTAGGTAAGTCTAGTTACACCATAAATATTTATCATCTAGGAGCTTGGTATTCCTCTTTTCCCTATGTCAACTGCTACCCTTTATCATACACTTATACTCTAGTTTGCAAAAAGTTCTAATAAATGTATTCATTACATTACTGATTAATTTGTGAAATATTTTATTGAAATTATACATGTGCCAGAGAGTCTTATGCATTACAGAAATAGAGATGAACGTGATATTTATCTTTTCTTCAAAGATAAAACAGTCATTGAAGCAGTTACTGTGTAACATCTTCAATATTGGGATAAAGGTCAGCAGTAGATACCATAGTAATTGAAAAGAGTGAAATTGATACTAAATTAGCTGGCAAAAGCTAGTCATGGAAGGCTTCTTGGTGGTATCTTACTGAACTTAAAATTCTATTTTCACCCTGGCGGGGGTGGCTTAGTTGCTTGGAACATCATCCATGTATGGAAAGCTTGCTGGTTTGTTTCCAGTCAAGGAACATGCCCAGGTTGCAGGCTTGATCTCCTGGTCAGGCCCTGGAGGGCGGCAGCCAATGTTTCACTCTCACATGAATGTTTCTCTATCGCTCTCCCTCCCTGTTCCTCTCTCTCTAAAATTCATTTAAAATTTTTTTAGAAATAAATCCTATCTGCAGTTTTTTCAGTTGGAAAGGTAAATACTCTCCAGGCAGAGGGAACAAAAGACTGGAGGCCAATAACTAAAGGGAGTATACAGCGATCTACACAGAGTTCTATATATTATGGTGTTGCATGTACTGCAGAGCTCGTCAAGACATAAATGATGCTGTGAGTTGTAGAAGGAACTAGGATTTTTACCCTCCTTGTAAGCGAAGGAGCATTACTGAATGATTTTAGGCAAGAGAACTACATCGTAAGAGGCATTATTCATTTATGTATTTACTTTTTTATTTAACTTTTTCCAGCTTTACTGAAGTATAATTGACAAATAAAATTATATATATTTAAGATGTACAACTTGTTGTTTTGGTATAAATATACATTGTAAAATAAGCACTAAAATCAAACTAATTAATAGCTCTATCTCCTCACATAGTTATCATATATTTTGAAGATAAAATCAGGTAGACTAAGTGATTGCTGGAAGTGAAGGAAATGAATGAGAAAGGAAAAACTTTATGAATGTTGAAGTTACTACATGAAATGGGAACTACTGGGGAAAGCTGATTATTGGTCCTTGGAATGTAGGAGAAAGTAAGAAAAAAATGAGTACTTGCTTAAGGGCCTATCTGCTTCCTTAGACAGGCCAATGCCATTTAATTTAGCTTTCTTGGGAGAAGATAAACTCTTCTGAACCAAGGGATTCAATACTAGGCCTGCAGATCTTTGAAATTTGATACTCAGTGACAAAGTCTACCATCCTTCTGAGTACTGTTTTGAGAAATACAAACTGGGATTTAAATAGAAGTTAATGCAGAGAAGTCAGCTTGTTATCAAAGCCTAAATTCAATCTGTGAAAAGACAAAAAAAAAATTACCCACGTTGTGTAGGGCAAGAACTCTTGCAGAAACCTCTGTGACATTTGATAAATTCCTTGTTCAGTGTTTTTTGTTGCTAACCTCTGACACCATAAATCCTACCACTAATTTGGACTCCGATTCCAGCAACACAGGCAATAAGTGCAAAAATTATTTTTGTTAACACATCAATAATGTGATAAGATGTTAGTTAAGTTATAGAGATAAAAGAAAAATTGAAGTAGGCAATCTGAGCATAAGCATAAAGACTTAACTCAGAGCAATAAGTCAGAAGAGCATCTGATTTTTGAATCCTCAACACTGAGAAATGTTCATGTAATTTGCAGCTAGTCTCATGAAAAATCCTCCCCCCCACCCCGACCCACTTCTCAGTTCAATGTAGATTTGACATTCAGAGTAACACTACAAAAAATCCAGCATTCAATTTAATGCAATCTATATCACAGGACACAGGAACAAATATCAAATCTCAATTGGCAGCAGGACAATGTCACATGCTATAATCCCAAACACAACTATGGGAAACCTTTAGTGGACCTCAAACCACAATATTCTCCATATAGGCCCATTAAAAATATTTTTATTGATTTCAGAGAGGAAGGAGAGAAAGATAGAAACATCAGTGATGAGATAGAATCATTGCTCAGCTGCCTCCTGCATGCCCCCCACTAGGGATCAAGCCCACAACCCAGCATATAGGCCCATTTCTACTCATGGAATGGTGCCACCACTCTCCATGTCCTGTTTTGTAGTATGTGTTTTTATAATAATTCTGAGCCATGCATCACTCTAAACACTAGAGAATTAGTTAACTGCCAAATCCAATATTTTATTATTTCTTACAAATCACCTCTCACCTCTCATTGCATGGCAGGCAGAATCATGGCTTGCCAAAGATATACATATCCTAATTCCTGGGATCTGTTACATGGCAGAAAGGACTTTGCAGATGCAATTAATTTATGGATCTTAAAGGACAGAAATGATAGAAGAGGAGTCTGAGAGATGGTAGCATAAGGATTTGATACCTCATTTCTGGTTCTGAGAAATGGAGGACTATGTACAAAGACCAGAAAGAGGTCTGTATATGTTAATTGTGGCTCCCAAATGAACGACAAGGGGACCGAAATCTCAGCCCTATAAAGCCATTGAATTAATTTAGGTCTTTAAGAACCTGCCTGGCCTGAGTCACTCAGTGGTTGAGTGTAGACCTATGAACCAGGAGGTTAAGTTTTAATTCCTGGTCAGGGCACATGCTTGAGTTGCGGGCTAGATCACCAGTGTGGGGCGTGAAAGAAGCAGGCAATTAATGATTCTCCCTTATCATTGAAGTTTCTATTTCTCCCTTCCTTCCCCTTCCTCTCTGAAATCAATAAAATATATATTTTTAAGAAACTGACTTTGTAATAAAACTTTGCACACTGCAGTGTAGAGGCATCTCAGGAGCAGTGTCAACCTGACCCCATTCCCTCACCAGGCAGGACAGACAGCTAGAGCAATGGCATCCACACCTGACCCCCACCCCCTTTCTGGGGTCAGAACAGAAACCCAGCACACTAGAGCAGAATCTCTCCCAGCCCTGCCTCCCCCCCCTCTCCACATACACACACTGTTGGGCATGCAGACCAAGGAAGTAGAGACCTGCAATAGAGCAGCATGCCCTGCAGGCCCTGCTGGCCACAGCAGCTGCCCTACCAGCTAAAGCAGGGCCCCCTATCCTAGCCAGAGCAGCAGCTCCTTGCAACAGAACACTAATGACTCACCCCTCCAACTCCTCCCTCACACTTTGGGCCCTAGCAGAGCTCCCCTACCCCATGACCCTTGGCCAGAGCAGCGTCCTATACACTAGAACAGTGACACCCAATCCTCTCAAGGCCAGAGTGGCCTCCTGGTGAGATAGAGCACTGGTACCCCATTGACCTCTACCCTCCTGAGAAGCCAGAGCAAAAACCCGCAAACTATAGCATTAACACTCCCATCCTCAGTGCCAGAGAGTGGCATTTCTCCCTCCCTTACATTGCCCTACCTCTTTCTGGTCTTTGTACATAGTCCTCCATTTCCCAGAACCAGTGTAGCCCTGCACTCTAGAACAGTAGAGCCTCACAGAGTCAGTATAGTGGCATCACACCCCCACAGAAGATACACTAGCAACCCCCCAGCCCCATGGGAGAACCACTAGCTCCATCCTTTCAAATAGAGACTCAGATGGCCCTGGCCCTGCAATGCTGTCAGTAGGTTATGGCCAACCTGGTCCTTCCCTGCAGGAGACTTTCCAGGAGATTGGGCTAACTCTGGGAAAACTGGGTTGTGTGGCTCTGGGCGAGGGCCATTTATCCCTCATATGCCCAACCAGCACTGACAGGTCAACCAATCTTGTGCATAGCCCTGACTCCACATAGCCAAATATTGGTCTGTTTGAGCCTGACTAATTTTGCTGGCCACACCCTTATGACACCTTGAGCCTCCTCCCCACTACAGAGTTCTTTGAGTAGATGTCAGCTACTCTTGGTATACCCTAAGTCTGTTGCTGAGTGGTCTGAGACCCAACCCTAATGCAAATTTGAATCTGTATGAATCTGGTGAGCACTGCTTGCCCACTATTGGCTGACTCGCTGAGACCCTGCCTCATGCTACATCAGAGGCTCTTTCAGTGACTGAGTCTAACAGGCAGCCAGAAGGTCTATGCAGATCTCTGAGAGCCGTGGGCCAGAGATGTCAAAGTATAGGGTACTTGTAAGCATCTGTCTGGTAAGAAGTAGAGCATTCATTCAATGAATATTTACTGGGTGCCTATATGTGAACCCTCTTCTAGTCACCAGAGATACAAATGAGTAAGACAAAGTCTCTGTTATGCTTTATGGCACTTTGACAGTGATAAGAACCAATTCAGCAAATAGAGTGGAAATGGTACACTGGGACCAAAACGAAGGCACTCAATGACCAACTAAGGGCCTTGAATATTGTTCTGAGAACAATGGGGCATCATTAAAGGCTTTAAAATTTTTTTTTATTAATGTATTACATGTATACATATCTTCCCATTGACCACCCTCCCAGGCAGACCTTAACCCCCCAGTGTCTTGTGTTCATTGGTTATGCTTATATGCATGCATACAAGTCTTTTGGTTGATCTCTTATCTACCCCACCTCTCCCTAACCTTCCTGCTGTAATTTGACAGTCTGTTTGATGCTTTACTGCCTCTGAATTTATCTTTTTGTTCATCCGTTTATAATGTTCTTTATTATCCACAAATGAGTGAGATCATGTGGTGTTTCTCCTTCATTGACTGGCTTATTTCACTTAGCGTAATGCTCTTCAGTTCCATCCAGGTTGCTACAAATGGTAAGAATTCCTTCTCTTTTATGGCACCATAGAATTCCACTGTGTAGATGTACCATAGTTTTCTGATCCACTCATCTGCTGACGGGCACCTAGGCTGTTTCGAAATTGTAGCTATTGTAAATTGTGCTGCTATGAACATAGGGGTGCATAAATCCTTTCTGATTGGTGTTTCCAGTTTCTTAGGATATATTCCTAAGAATAGGATTGCTGGCTCAAATGGGAGTTCCAATTTTAGTTTTTTGAGGAAACTCCATACTGTTCTCCACAGTGGCTGCACCAATCTGCATTTCCACTAGCAGTGTACAAGACTTCCTTTATCTCTGCATCCTTACCAACACTTGTAGTTTGTTGATTTTTTGATGATTGCCATTCTGACAGGTGTGAGATGGTATCCCATTGTCATTTTGATTTGCATCTCTCAGATAATTAGCAACTTTGAGCATGTTTTCATGTGTCTCTTGACCTTCCTTCTGTTTTCTTTCAAAAAGGTTATATTTAGTTCCATTGCCCATTTTTTATTGGATTATTTATGTTCATTTATTAAGTTGTATAAGTTGGCTGTAGATGTTGGAGATTAAACCTTTATCAGTGATAACAATTGCAAATGTGTTCTCCCATACAGTGGGCTTTCTTGTTTTTTTGGTGGTTTCTTTTGCTGTGCAACAGCTTTTTATTTTGATGTAGTCCCATTTGTTTATTTTCTCTTTAGCTTCCATTGCCCTTGAAGCAGTATCAGTGAAGAACTTCTTTTGGCATATGTTTGAGATTGTGCTGCCTGTGGATTCCTCTAGTATTTTTATGGTTTCCCATCTAATGTTTAAGTCCTGTATCCTTTTGGAGTTTATTTTTGTGTATGGTGTAAGTTGGTGGTCTAGTTTCATTTTTGTGCATGTATCTGTCCAATTTTTCCAGTACCATTTATTGAAGAGGCTGTCTTGACTCTATTGTATGTTCATGCATCCTTTGTCAAATATTAATTGAGCATAGTGGTTTGGGTGGATATCTGGATTCTCTATTCTATTCCATTCCTCTATGTGTCTGTTCTTATGCCAGTAACAGGCTGTTTTGAGAACAGTTGCTTTGAAATATAGCTTGAAACCTGGTATTGATATCCCATCCACTTTATTCTTCTTTCTCAGGAGTGCTGTGGCTATTTGGGGTCTTTTTTATTTTTTTCTTCCAGATGAATCTTTGGAGAGTTTTTTCTTGGACTGTGAAATATTTAGTTGGTATTTAAATGGATAATGCATTAAATCTATAGATGGCTTTGGGTAGTATGGACATTTTAATGATTTTGATTCTCTTAATCCATGAGCATGGTATGCTCATCTATCTGTTTACACCTTTCTATATCTCGTTTTTCAGTGTCTTGTAATTTTCTGCGAATAGGTCTTTTACCTCCTTAGTTAGGTTTATTCATAGGTATCTTAATTTTTTTGGTGCCATGGTAAATGTGATTGCTTTTTTAGTATCTCTTTTTGTAATGTCATTATTAATGTATAGAAATGCCATGGATTTCTTGGAATTAATTTTGTATCCTGCTACATTGCCGAATTCATTTATTAAGTCAATTTGTTTTTGGATGGAGTCCTCCTGTTTTTTTATGTGCAGTATCATGTCATCTGCAAGTAAGGACAGCTTTACTTCCTCATTTCCAAATTGGATGCCTTTTATTTCTTCTTCTTGTCTAATTGCAATGGCTAATACTTTCAGTACTGTGTCGAACAGGAGTAGTGATAGTGGACATTCCTGTCTTATTCCTGTTCTTTGGGGAAATGGTTTTAGTTTTGCCCATTGAGTATGATGTTAGCAGTGGGTTTATCATATATGATTTTTATAAAGGTCAGGTATGATCCTTCTATTCCCACCTTGCTGGGATTCCTTATCAAGAAAAGGTGTTGGATTATATCAGATGCTTTTGTTCTGCATCAATTGATATGACTACGTAATTTTTATTTCTCAATTTGTTTATGTGACGTACCACATTTATTGATTTGTGTATATTGTACCATCCTTGCATTCCTGGGATAAATCCTACTTGGTCATGGTGTATTATCTTTCTCATGTACTGCCGGATCCAATTTGCTAAAATTTGTTGAGGATATTTGCATCTATGTTCATGAGAGATATTGGCCTATAATTCTCTTTCATTGTGTTGGTTTTATCTGGTTTTGGTTTTAGGGTGATGCTGGTTTCATAGAAAGTGTTTGGAAATATTCCTTTGTCTTGAATATTTTTGAATAGTCTGAGGAGGATAGGTTTTAATTCTTCCTTGAATGTTTAGTACAAATCTCCTGTGTAGCCATCTGGCCCAGGCTTTTATTTGTGGAAGCTTTTTTATGACTGCTTCAATTTGTTCCATAAGTATTGGCCTATTGAGATGTTTAGATTCTCCCTGATTGAGTTTTGGAAGGTTATATTTTTCTGGGAATATGTCCATTTCCTGCAGGTTGTCCATTTTGTTGGAATAGAGGTGTTCATAGTATTTTTGTTAACAATCCTTTGCATTTTGGAGGGGTCTGGTGTTATTTTTCTTCTTTTGTTTCTGATTTTTATTATTTGGATCTTCTCTCTTTGCTTGCTGGTGAGCCTGGCTAGCGGTCCATCAATCTTGTTTACACTTTCAAAGAACCAGCTCTTGGTTTTTTTGATCTTTTGAATTGTTATTTTGGTCTCTACGTTGTTTATCTCTGCTCTGGTCTTTACTATTTCCTTCCTTCTGCTTGCACATGCCTTTTCTTGTTGCTCTCTGTCTAGCACTTTGAGTTGTAGGGTTAGATAATTTATTACTTTGTTTACTGTTTTTTTGCAGTAGGCTTGTAGAACTATGAACTTCTCTCTCAACACTGCTTTCACTGTGTCCCATAAATTTTGTATTGTTGTGTTGTCATTCTCATTTGTTGCCATGATGTTTTTTATTTTTTTCCTTGATCTCTGTGGTTACCCAGACGTTGTCTGATAGCATGCTGTTTAGTCTTCATGTGATTGATTTCTTTATATTGTTTTTATTATAGTTGATTTCAAGTTTTATGCCACTGTGGTCTGAGAAAATGCTTTATATGATTTCTATGTTCTTGAATTTGAAGAGACTTTGCCATTGACCCAACATATGGTCTATCTTTTAAAATGACCCATGTGCACTTAAGAAGAATGTATATTCCTTAGCTTTGGGATGAAATGTTCTGAAGATGTAAATTCATTACATCTGGTCTAGTGAGTCATTTAGGATTGATATTTCTTTGCTGATTTTTTGTTTGGAGGATTTGTCTAATTGTGACAATGGGGTATTAAAGTCTCCTACTATGATTGTATTGCTGTCAATCCCTTTCTGGATATCCTCCAGGAGATTTTTTATGTATTTAGGTGCTCCCATATTGGGTGTGTATATGTTTCTCTGAGTAATTTCTTCTTGTTGGATCGTTCCCTTTAGTATTATAAGGTGGCCTTCATTATCTGTTGTTATGACCTTCACTTTAAGATCTAATTTGTCAGATATAAGTATTGCAACCCCAGCTTTCCTTTTATTTCATTTTGCCTGAAAAACTTCCTTCCATCCCTTCATGCTCAGTCTGTGTGCATGTATTTTTCTGAGGTTAGTTTTTGTAGATGGCAGATTTATGGATCATGTTTTCTTATCCAATCTGTTACCCTATGACTTTTGATTGGAGCATTTAATGCATTTACATTTAAAGTTATTATTGATAGGTACTTATTTGTCGCCATTATTATTTTTTACCCCTGAGTTCCTTCTTCACTTACTATTTCTTTTTTTTACAGAAGACCCTTTATCATTTCTTGCATTGTTGGTTTGGTGGTAATAAATTCCCTTAGTCCTTTTTTGTCTGTGAAGATCCTGATTTCACCTTCTATTTTGATTGATAATCTTGCTTGGTATAGTATTCTTAGATTCAGACCCTTCCTTTGCATGACTTTGTATATTTCATTTTGTTTCCTTCTGGCCTGATGAGTTTCTGTTGAGAAATCAGTTGCCAGTCTGATGCGGGTTCCTTTGTAGGTAACTTCCTCTTTCTCTCTGGCTGCTTTTAAGATTCTTACTATATCGCTGATGTTTGCCAATTTAATTATAATTTGCCTTGGTGTCGGTCTTTTGGGGTTCATTTTCCTTGGGACTCTGTGAGCTTCTTGGATTTGTGTGGGTTTTTTCCTTCATAAATCAGGGAAGTTTTCTGTCATTATTTCTTCAAACAGGTTTTCTATTCCTTGCTCAGTTTCCACTCTTTCTGAAACCCTGATTTTGCAGATGTTGTTTTGTTTCGTGTTATCCCAAAGTTCTTTTAGGCTCTCTTCTTTCTTTTTAATTTTTTTCTAGAAGCTGCTCTACATGGGTATTTTTTCCTACCTTTTATTCTAGCTCACTGATACGTTCCTTTTTTACTCCTAGTCTACTTTTGATGCTTTTTATTGAGTTCTTTACAGAAGTGATGTCATTTTTTCATTTCTTCTTGATTATTCTTCATTTCCTCTTGGTTCTTCTTCATTTCATCTTGGTTCTTTCTTATATTGTTGAATATATCTTCCATTCTTTTCAGCCACCTTATGCCCAATTCTCTGAACTCTTTCTCTGGCAGGTTGTTTGTTCTATTTCGTTTACTTCATTTTCTGGTGATGCCTGCTTTTCTTTCATATGTGGGCTGTTTTTTAATCTGTCCATAGTCCTTCTTCTCTGGGTGTCTGGTTATGTATTTCTTTCTCCTGTGTTGAATTAAAGGCACAGAATAAAACATGACCAGGTACAACACACAAGGCAGTGAACAGAAATGTATTCATGGTGTTATTAACCACAAATAAGGTGACCACCAGTGAAAGACAAAGTAGGGGTAAGTATAGAAAGAATAAAGGAGAAAGGAGGATAAAAGAAAAGAAGAAAGTGTCAAAATGAAATTTCAAGAAGGGAGAAAAAAGAGGCAAAAGGAAAAGAAGAATAAGAATAAGAATTAAGAATAAGAATAAGAAGATGAAGAATAAGAAGATGAAGAATAAGATGAAGAATAAGAATAAGAATAAGAATAAGAATAAGAATAAGAAGAAGAAGAAGAAGAAGAAGGAGGAGGAGGAGGAGGAGGAGAAGGAGGAGAAAAAAGAGGAAGAGGAATAGAGAAAGAAACAAAAGTTAGAGAGAAAAAGAAAGATAATAAGTAAGAAAACGAAAACAAATTTTATATATATATATGGAGGAAACTCCAATAGAAAAGCCACTAATCCAAAAAAATGCCAGCAAGAAGTACCTGGAGAGTAATTCAAATTAAAAATAACCACCAATATCAAGGGAGGAGAGGGAAAACAGAGGTGAAAATCAAACAAGAACAAAGGAAACAAAAACAAAATAAAAGAAGTAGAATAAGCAAAAACAATCTTACAAAACAGTATAATCAATGTTCAAACAAACAACTACAAAAGGACATATAGAAAAGAAATTTTGGATAGTGAAGACAGAGAAGAGAGAGGTGTGTATGGACTTGGAGTAAGAGATTAGAAATTAAATATATAAGTGGGATGAAGTTTTAACTAGGTAAAAAGAAAGAATAGGGAAAATCTAAAGTGGGAAAAGGGTAAGAGAAAAAGACAACAAAATGGGAAAAGTTAGGAAGAGAGTGTTGGCATAAAGGTAGAGTTGAGATAGGGTAAAATGATGCTAAAGGAAGAATGAAAATAGAATGTAGAACTCTAATCTCAAAGTAAAATAAAGAGAATATAAAATGACACTTCTTTGTTTCAAAAAGTTAAAATAGTAGTAGTAAAAATACTGGTTGAAAATAAAAATGCAATAATTAAAAAGGTAAAATCAATTGAGAAAAAAAGAAAAAAAAATAGTTTTTTAATTAAAAGATGGAAAAAAATAATAAAAATTAAAAAATAGAATGGGCAGTAGAGGAGATCATTCACTTCCTCTATTGTTCTGTTTGGCATGCCTGTTTCCCAGTTAGGATGATATTGCAATTCCCTGTGTTCTACTTCTGCTCAGTGCTAAAAGCCAGTCCTGGTTTTTAAGCAGGGGGTGTGTCTTAATCTCTTTATTCTTTTGTGATTACATGAGAGTCAATTTGTGAGTCATCCCCTGGGTGGCAGTGTTTCAGAATTGGCCTCTGAGACTATAGGTCCTCTCTAGCCTGTGCTTACATTCTACTTTCTCTGTGGTACTTAATACCAGTTTGTGGGAATGGGTTGTCCCAGAGCTGATTCCCTGATGGCTATTCTGAGCTGTGATCCCCAGGTTCCAGAAAAACAACTTTCCCCTGCAGTCTCTTAGGATGTCCCCAATTGGGTGATCCTATGTATTGGGCTTAGCAATCAGAAGCCAGGATCTGAAGAGGAAAGAGTGCAGTCTGTGCCCTCCCCCTTTCCCCGCTTCTGTTCAAGCAGTTGGGACACTGTAATAACTCCCAGGCTGTCCTTCTGCCTCAGATCAAAATGGGTTGCTTTCTAGAGCTCCCTTCTATTAACAGCTCTGCGGGCCCTCTTCCACATTCAGGGATCACACCCTGCACAACATCCACGGATTTCTGTAGGTGCAGCTTTCCCCCGTCCAGTTCCCACAGTGTGTGTGTCTCTCTGTTCTGCAGGATCAGAGACCTCACCTTATCCCAGGCAAAATGTGACCTTTCCGTGTGCCATATGGAGCTCCACCGGATTCGAGTGTTTGCTCTGAATGGGGAGTGGTGTTCTGGGTCCCCCAGCTTTTCGGTGGGTTCCGCATCTGTAGCTTTTCAGGTTGCCGTAAACATCCACTTTTCCCTGCAAGATGGCAAGGTCTCTGCATTCATGCTGGTGGCTCCAGGGGAATAAACCCCATGACAGTCGGGCTGCCTGGTCAGAGGAGCCCCGTATAGCAGTCCCCCACCTTCTTCTGAAGGACAACTGTCCCTTAACTTGCCAACAAACACTCCCATTGTGACCCTCCGCTGTTCTCTCTGTCTGCTCAGGGACAAGGCCTGTTTCCCAGTAGGGAAGGTATTGTAGTTCCCTGTGTTCAAGGCTTTTTTTTTTTTAAATCAGAGTGTGGGCATGCTCAAATTTGTTTCAGAATGATTACTTTGGCTGAAACTGGAGGAGTATATTCTGAGGGAGGAAGGTGGCAATAGGTGTGTAGCAGAGACTAGAGACATGGAGACTACTCAAGAAGATATTTCAGCACACCTTACTAGAGAGAATAATGATCTCTCAACTTGGGTAGAGGCAGCGAGAATTAAAAAAACAACAACAACTAAGTCTTTTCAGGACTTTGTAACTGATTGGATATGGGGGTCTGAGAGAGAAAATAATCAAAAGTGAATTCCGGATTTCAAAATTAATCAAGGAAACATAACTTTAAAAGTAAGTTGAAAGGGTTAATGAATTCTGTTTATAACAGGTTGTGGTACATTTTGTTCAATATACAGGTCTTTAGATATGCCTATGAACACAATATTTTGGTGCAAAGTAGAAAAAGGTGGATACATCTATTCCCAGAGAAAGTACAGAGTGAGAAGAGAAGAAGGCTGAAAAACCCTAAAGGAGGTAAATACTTAGAAGCCAGGAGAAGAAGAGTCAGGAGAAACTGAAACTGAGCTGACCGAGTGCAGGAGTGGTCCCTCTTTTTACTACCTTTTAATTAAATAAGTGTTTAGTCATACCCCACATCCTTGAATACTATCATAGTATATCCACTAAGGACATAAACACTCAAATGGAAATATCAGCCAAATGTACATTCTTAATATTAACCAGGCCAGAAAATAACCTTTTATATTGCCCATATTTACCTACGCTCAATTACCTAATATAACTCACTAAATAAACTTATAAAATATTTATCAGACCCCTGGCCTGTGGCTCAGTTGATTAGAGCATTGTCCCCAGACACTAAAAGTTTGTGGATTTCATTTCAAGTCGGGGCACTGATTGGAGGCAACAGATCAATGTTTCTCCCTTTTCTCTCTCTCCCCCCTCCATCTTTCTCCTCCTTCTTTCTCTAAAAATTATTAAAGAAACATATCCTCAGGTGAGATTTCTTTAAGTTAATCAGAGAAAAACAGAATAATACAAATAACAGGATATGCCCAACACTTTTCATTTCTCCATAAAATTGTTCATTATAGAGTCCAACTGATTTCCAATCTTTAAAAATATATTGTTATTAATTTCAGAGAGGAAGGAAGAGGGGGAGAGAGAGAGAAACATCAATGATGAGAGAGAATCATTGATTGGCTTCCTCCTGCACGCCCCTTACTGGAGATAGAGCCCACAACCAGAGCATGTGCCCTTGACCTGAATCAAACCTGGATTCCTTCAGTCCACAGACCAATGCTCTATCCACTGAGCCAAACCTGCTAGAGTTCCAATCTTGTTGTTCCAGAGATAAATTAAACATCTCACAAAGTGCATCTCTATTCCCTTCCTCCCATAGTGTGAGAAAAGTGTACAAAGCGTCTCCCTCATCATATTTTTTTTTATTTTGTTATTCTACTCAGCCCTCGAGGAAGAATGCCTGGTTAGAACCTGTGTCACTTATCTCTTTAGCAACTGCTGCAACAGTTGCAAAGCAGAATAACTTTTTCTGAAAACTGATGGAACTCCTTCAGCACCTTCCATGCTGTGGGAAAAAAGTATTCTCATAATGCATTGTTTTGGGGAATGGAAAATAATTCAGTACCTATAGAGGTGAGTTTAGTAACAGCTATCAAAATTAAAAACATTTTGCCTACTGAACCAGGAATCTTATTTTAGGAAATTTATTCTATAGATTAGAGGCCCCATAGATGAAAGGGGCTTGGCCTTTGCAGCCCCTCTCAGCTTTGGCCAGCCCTTGCATCCCCAGTTTTGTCTGGAGGTTGCCCAGACAGTCATTCTGCAGTTCAATATAATTAGCATTTTAGCTCCTTATTATATAGGATACACCTACACAAGTAAGAAATGCTCTCTGTATAATGCTCTACTGGAAATAGATTTGTACTAACCAAATACTGCAAACAATTATGTCCATCTGTAGGTGTGGTACAGCACATAAAAGAATATTATGTATGTTAAAGAGGGAAGATTTATTTGTATTGATTCTAAATTATTCCCATTACTTATTAAATGGAAAAAATGACCAAAACACATCTTATACTATACAGATACTACATTTTGTTTAAGAAATGGTATAAATAAGAATACATATTTAAATTTTAATATATTTGCATAAAGGATCATTCAATTAATTTTAGAATAGAAATGTGTGTATCTATAGGGGCTGCAGGTGAAGTAGGGAAGGGATAGATAGGAATAGATTGAAAGTGAGATTTCTTACTATTCCCTGTTATATAAGTTTGTTCTTTGAAGCATATAAATGAATAACCAATTCAGAAGAACATATATTAATGAAAAAATTCACTATTATGGGTATGTGATGGTAAGATTCTTCCAAATTTATTTCATGTAGTTAATATAACTCTAATACCAGCACCTCATAGAGATAGTCTAAAAGAAAAAAGGCAGAACTCTAAGACTTCTAAAAACTGATGCAAAAATTATAAACAAAATGTTAAAAACTAGAGCTACTAGTGCATCAAAGAATATATCATGACCAAGTACAATTTGTTTATTAAATGCAAAAACTAATCAACTTTAGGAAAATCCATAAACAAACTAAAAGACAAAAACATGATTAACAAAGGCAAAGGCATTTGAAAAATGTAGCATACATTTCTCATTAAAAACAAAAACTGGAAGTAAAATATTAATGTCATGAAACTAAATGATAAAGACTATCTACCAAACTTCAACAGGAAATAATTTGTAAATATGAGTAAAGGATATATGGGTGTGACTTATACTATTCTTGAAAGCTTACTAAAAGTTTTAAATTATATCAAAATAAAGTGTTCAAGAAAAATTAAATTAAAAAATTGATGAGTTGAATGCCACCAAGTCTCCAGAAAATATATCATTATTTAATAATTAAGGAGCACTAATCTCAACTCAAGGGAAGGAAATATCTAATATTATATCCTGGAATAATTGGTTATCCATATGAAAGTAAAGAGTATTGTATCCCAGCATTATACCATAATCAAAAATGAATTCCAGGTGGATCAGGGATCTTTAAAAAAAGCAAGGAAAGAACTTGGAGGTAGGAAAGGTCATATTAAATAATCAAACACTTAAAAGCTATGAGATAGGGTAATCATTTTAGGTGTGCAAAGAGTAAAGATTTTTTTATGATAAAATATAACAGATCAGCTTAAAAGACAAACAGAACTTGAGGACATATTTTAACATAAATCACACCTCTAATATATAAAAAGCTCCTATAAATTGAAAAGTAAAATGGCAAATAATTCACTATAAAATGTGCTACAGATAAAAACAGACATTCCATGGGAGACAAAATTTAAATGACCAACAACTTTGTAAAATTATACTTAACATCTCAAGCATTCAATTAAACATGCATTATTCTGGAAAACAGGATACATCTATACTCATAAAACTAGCAAACCAACAATACAAACAACTAAAATTATGAAGGGATTGAGCGAATGCAGAGAAAAAGCTCTTCATGGAAGGGGACCTGGTGATGAAACTGTAAATTGCTAAGACTTTAAGAAATAAAAAATACATGTAGATTTTCCAATTCTGTACATATATTATAAAGAAATAAGAACAACAGTGCATAAGAATATGTGTAAAAGAGTTTCTATTAGCCCATTGTTTGTTGTAGCTAAAACTTTCAATTCCCATCACCAGGAGATGCTTGAATAAATTGTGACATGAAAAGCGTAGCGTCTGCATCATGGCTACATAAGACCTCCCTTGTTCAATCACATCCCCACCCCAGCCCCATTCCTTTTAACACCTAAGATCTGGCATCCATCCACAAACAAACGTGCCTATATGGGAGTTGTGGGATCCAGCACCATACTAGTATATCAAGGGACACAGGAGGAGTCCCATCAATCTATGTTTCAGGTAAAGGGCAAGCAAACTTCAGTGTGGCTGCAGAACCAGCAGAAACTGATAAGCTGGCCCCAACCCCTCTTGGCTGCCATAGAGGTAAACTTGGATAGCACTAACTTGGGCAGACACCCACAGATGAGAGAAACCTCATAGAGGTTCAGGCTTCTCAAGGCAAGATTCCAACCCTTCGTTGAAGAAAAAAAATTATGAGTTTGGACACTGTCAAGGACACTAGTTGAGAAGCCAATTTCTTTCCAGCAGCCCCCAGAGTATTAAGGCAGTACCTCCAAGACTGAGAGGGAAGAAGGAGATCAGGAAAGAGGCAAATGATATCAGAGGGTAGCAAAGGGATGTGGATCCTGCTGACTGCATTTAATACTACAGCAAGAAGCCTGCCCAGAGGCCTCTGGGGAAAACCTCACCCCAGGAATGCCCCACCTGACCCCTGGGCACACCCAGTGCCCCAAGTGTTAAACCCACACCTCCCACCACTGCAGCCATTGACTTGTACATGATTCTGAGTGCCATGGCCAGGGTAAGCTCTATTTTATTGATAATATGAAGAAATGAAAACTGATTTCATGGCATTTGTGAAACTTTTTCCTGAATTTTTGCTTTAATAAGATAATGACAAAGATTATCAAAGGACAGGTTTTCAATGCAAGATATTATGAAAGTAACCATATTTAAAATAAGATTAAAATATTTATTCAGAATTAAGCAAATGCCATGAACAGCTGTTCACATATATATCCTGCTCCCTTGAAGTCCATATAAAACCACAAGAAACTAAATTCTGCCACTAACCTGAATTAACCCCGAAGAGAATTCCCAGTCTCAAATGAAATTGCATGCACCTTGATATAGCTTGACTTAGTCCTGTAAATCAGTTTGAGGGAATTTTTTGGGGGGATGGGAAGTTGGGGGAAATAGTAGACTTGCAACTAATTTTCCATCAACACATGGAATACAGATTGAAGAAATGCATTATGTATATTATCCTAGTTATTTAGCTCACTGAAATAAAAAGAAAGAATAAAATGGCAGGGCGGAGTACTAGTAGTACACTCTAATATCTGGGAGGAGCTCAAGTCTACATTACTCCTTGTTTGTAGCATATCTAGAGACTGAATATTCTGACCCTAGGTCAATCATCTATATAATTTGCCTAAATGCTTTAGTTACTAGGGTACGAAAATACCCCAACACTGGTCCCATACCAGCAAAGGTATAGATAAATCAGATGATTTCTCAGAATAAAAGAGCTTTCAATAAATTTACAATCTAAAAACCTATAATTTCCCATAATTTGTAATATCTGAATCCAAGACTATTATAGTCTCAGCACTTTTTTACTCTTATTAGACACAAACAAAATAATCAGTTAATGGTATTTGAGGAAAAAGAGCAGACCAAAAATAACTTCATGGGTGTTCAGCTTTTGGGGGTGGGGGTGGGGGATGTGGGAGGGTGTTCAGCTTTTAAGGGAACTGATATAGCCTAGATATGTTGACCCTACCTTTCTCCAAGATTTTTTCCATGTGGCAATAGCAACACACAGAATATTTGAGGCAGTGTGATTCACAATAACTGGTTTATTTATGTTAGCTATGTTCATACTAGCTAGATCAAGCATGTCAAACATACTTGAGCTAGATGAATATCAGACAAACATCATACTCAAAGACACTCTTGATCATGAAAATTCAATATGTGGTTACAAAAATGAAAAAAAAATCTAGTATCCTACTTCTTATGTGTCTTCATATATTTTGCTGACCAAGAAATTTTTTTAAGTCAAAAAATGTATTACATTTTATTTCTAGGAATAAAACACACACAATATTTTAAAGCCTTTACAAACTCTAACCCAATGGATGGCCCAATTCCAAAATATTACATTTTTGTTCTGAAGAGTATTACTCTCACTTGTTGTATGTGTCATTCTATAGTATCTCTTTACAAAAAGAAGCTCACCCTGGCACTTCCCCACATCTTTCTCTCTATAAGTTAAAATTACTACCTTTTAATATATTAATTAATAACCCATATGTATTCACCATTGGTGTAAACTTCTTCATTGACAAAATAGTTGAATATAGAAGTTGCATAAACTGGATCGATCAATATATAGCATTTTTATAGACAATGCTGGGAATTATTGTGTGCATTACAAGCATCTTTTAGCATGTTTTATATTACCTGTACATTTTCAGTATCATAATAGATTTATTTTTTAATGGAATCAGTAGTTGCAATTGATTGCAACTGTTGCTTATTTTCTTTTTTCAATGCTCGATTATCACTCTTTGTCTAGTGAGAGACTTCTTCAAGCAAGGTCTCTTTCTTTTCTTTCTTTATTTTCTTAATCCTCACCCAAGGATATATTTCCACTGATTTTTAAGGAGAGTAGAAGAGAGAGGGAAAGACAGAAAGATCACTGTGAGAGAAATACATTGATTAATTGCCTCCTGGACCAGGAGCCTGGACTAGGGTCTGGGGCTGGGAGGAGCCTGCAACCCTGGTACATGTCCTTGACCAGAATAGAACCCAGGAACATTCAGTCTACAGGCCAACACTCTATCCACTGAGCCAAAATAGCCAGGGCAAGCAGGCCTCTTTCTTAATGTTCAATATGTCACTCTGTCTGGTGAAAGCCTTCTTCGGCTCTCTCTGCTCCTTGCATCTCCAGTCAGCATTCTCACTTTCTGTAAATGGCATTATGTTCCAGGCTCATCTTGCTTTCTCCTGCTCCAAGATTTGGTGCCAGCTACCATCCAAGAAGCTCTTGTTCCTTTTAATGAAGAATATTTTAAGGATCCAAAATCTGGCAGTAGGGTACAGCACAGATTTTGTGCAATGCTACTGATAATGGGTAATATGATTTTAGATCCCATTTAGGCTATTGCAGTGACAGAGCAAGAGACTTCCAGGGCAAGAGCACATATTTCCAATTTATCTCTACTCTTTATAAATCTATTTTTACCAATCATGGATGCCATATCATGCTATTTATTGTCATACCCAACTCATGCATTCAGGTTTCATTGTTGACAAATGTCCAGAAGCTTTCATTTTCTTTTCCTTCTTTTTGGCTCTTCAACCACAGATCCTGGAATTTGCTCCAAATTGTATAAGTCCAAATGCTCCTCTCTGTCAGAAAAATCTATACAATATTTACTTGAAAACGAAAATAAATGCAAGTCTTCCTCCAGGTGGCAATGTCAGGTTCAGCAAATAAAAATGCATGCAATATTTGGTACATGTGTATGCTAAAACACACTCATTTTTCTGAAATTCAAATTTAACTGGACTTCCTGTATTTAACTGGAAATCCTACCTCCAAGGGAAGAGTAAGAAATCTAAAAGCATATGTCATCTAGGATTACAGCTAAAGCTCTCTAACACTCTTTAGTATATATGAATTAAAAGGAAAACTTGAAACTTCTTGCCTTCAAGGATCTTTAAAAAATCTTCCTAATTCTAACACAGAGAAGACTGATGGTTGCCAGAGGGGAGGAGGGTTGGGATGTTGGTTGAAAAAGGTGAAAGGATTGAGAAGTTCAAATTAGTAATTAAAAAATAGTCATGAGGATGTAAAGTACAGCATAGAGAATATAACCACTAATATTGTAATAACTATGTACAGTGCCAAGTGGGTACTTGAAATATTGAGTGGAACACTTTGTACAATATTTGATTGTCAAAGCACTATGCTGTACACCTGAAACCAATACAAAATAGTATTGAATATAAACTGCAATTGAAAAATAAAATTTAAGACAAATAAATTTTATGATTAAATTCCTAATTTTCATTTTAATGTGGCAAATGCAGAACACAGATTTGCCCCCCATCATGACTATTTTATTAGTGGCATTTTATTCTAATTGTTGCCCCTACAGATAATTTTGAGAAGTAAACATGGATATTTCAGTAACTTTTGGAAATATATAAACTTGATCCATTACCAGAGTGTGTCATTATCTTAAAATCCTGAAAAGCAACCTAAAACATCAGAAAAGCCAATGATTCATACCAAGAATCAGTAGGAAAAATGTTTTCACTATGACAACATTTAAACTTCCAAAGCAGTAAGTTTCTGTTGATTAATTTTTATATGTTTTTATAAGTTTTCAGAACATTGATGTCTTAAAATGCACAAACTGCATCACAGTATATTCTACTTATTATTACATTCACCTTACATTGAGTACTTTCTAAAAACCACACAAATGCAGTCATTTTATGTATATCAAAATATTTTGTGCTGTATTACAATAAACATGAAAGATTCAGAAAGTTATTGAAAACACTTAGTGCAAAAGTTCTAGTTTTGCATGTATTAAAATATACCATGCTTGTTCTCCAAATTCTGCAATCTGTGGTGATTGCCCACCCATCACAGAGTTGAAATGTAGTCAGAAAACCTGGGAAGCAGGTTATTTACCACGATAGTAGAGTGATTTTTTTTTCTAAAGATATAGGTAAACAACACAATTTAACAGCCTTTGAATGTGGGGTGATTGTTGGCACTCAGAGCCATGGAGCAAATATCAGCAAAACACCTGACTTCGTTAAATGTTCAAGAGAAGCTGTTGTTAAAGTGTTTATAGACTGGACTGTCAGCTGAAAATCTGGGTGCGAATTGTGATCGCCAGCAACTAGTCAATCTTAGGGCAGAACGGAGAGTGGCAAGACTAGTACAAGACAACAGAAGGGCAACAGTGCATCAAATTACTGCAGACCTTAATCAGGGATCCTCTCAAATGATCTCTGAACACATTATTTGCCGTACACTGCATCATATGGGATATGGAAGCCGAGGGCCTGTTCAAACATCTTTGCTGTCTGCAGTTACCAAGATAAAACATCGCCAATTTGCACAGGTACACAAGAATTGGACAGTCAAGCATTGGAAAAAAACCTTGTGGTCCACTAAATCATGTTTCCAGTTGTATCATGCAGATGGCAGAGTGAGAATTTCGCAGAAACAGCATGAAAGCATGCACCCCACTGCATGAGTACAACCCTTCAAGCTGGTGGGGGCAGTGTTATGGTTTGCGGCATGTTATTCTGGCATGATTTGGGCCCTTTAATTCATGTGGAACAACGTCTGAATAGTACAACATACCTAAGTATCATTGCTGATCAAGTTCATCCTATCATGTTGATGGCGTATCCCAATGGAGATGGCTTCTTTCAACAAGACAATGCACCATGCCATGGTGCTCATATTGTACAGGAGTGATTTTAAAAAAAAATATTTTATTGATTTTTTTACAGAGAGGAAGGGAGAGGGATAGAAAGTCAGAAACACCGATGAGAGAGAGACATCGATCAGCTGCCTCTTGCATGCCCCAAACTGGGGATGTGCCGGCAACCAAGGTACATGCCCTTAACTGGAATCGAACCTGGGACCTTTCAGTCCACAGGCCATCGCTCTATACACTGAGCCCAACCGGTTTCAGCTGCAGGAGTGATTTTAAGAACATGAGGGAGACTTTACCTTGCTTAGGTGGCCCCCACAATCACTAGATCTTAATCCAATTGAGTATTTGTGGGATGAAGTTAAAACAGAAATCAGGCAGCTGGTTCCACATCCATCAAATTTCAGAGAACTGGACAGTGCTATTCATCAGGCATGGTGTCAGATTACTCACATCACCTTTCAACATCTCCTGGAGTCAATGCCAAGAAGAATCGCCACAGTATTGAAGGCAAAAGGTGGCCCAACGAAGCACTGATCGGGTGGTCATAATAATCTGGCCACTCAGTATATACACAGTATATTACAAATACACACATATATACATGTACACACATTTATACATTTGCACTTGATAGAAATTTCTCATCTTTATACATTACGGGAAAAAGAAAACTGAGCATAAAATCAAGAATTTAGATTGCAAACAAAAATAACAACCACAAATTCTCAAGAACATAAAAAGGATGGGAGGAAAATGAATGAATTTGACAGTATGTAATAGAACTGGTAAACAAAATCAAGAGCTGGTTCTTTGAATGAACCAAAGAAAGAAAAATATAAAATAACAAAACTAATTTCCAGCAAATCCATTTAAAGAATAAATAGCCATGTCTAATAAATAGTATCACCCCCCAAAAGATGGGGAATAATGTTAAGCTAAATATGTGCATACTAGTATGTATAAATGTTTAGCTTAACATTATTAATATTTTCTTAACCTTAAAATATGTAAACTTCAAAAAATAATAGGTACCTGGAGCAAAATAATGGTTTTCTGAATAATGAGATTATACATAAAACTTATTTCCTTCATTTTGTTTCCCTGTTATTTCTCACTTTAGAAATAAGAAAACAGTGAATTTTAATAATGGTGCATGTATATTTACAGTATGTGTGTGTGTGTGTGTGTGTTTGTATATATATATATATATATA
>JAAGEH010000015.1:34925919-34991471 GCA_011751065.1 Lasiurus cinereus | reverse complement strand
TATATATATATATATATATATATATATATATATATATATATATATGGGTGTGTGTACGTGTAGAAAATATTTGCAACTGAACATTGAAAGGCATTGATTCTAGGTGGTTAGATTAGCATTTTATGTGTATGCATGTGAGTCCCTGGCTTTTCCAAATTGAAATGAATGTAATTTTTAAAATAGATCTGCAAAATACATGTTCAGTTTTATCTCATTTTAGAAATAAAAATAGCACATTTTTGCATTCATGTACATATGTTCTTGTATGTGCGTAGGACTGTCTGCAAAAATAGTGAGACTGGCCAAATTGAACTCTAAAGATTTTTTTTCTAGATGATGGCATTTTGTATGATTTTTATTCTCTTATTTGTATTTTCTCCTTATCTTATCTAAACTGCATCAAATCAATAAAATAACATTTAAAGTAAATTTATAAACTCAATTTTTAAAATGATTCTATTTTTATAAGAAAATTATTTAAAAAATAATTTAAAAAAATAATTTAAATAAAATTATTTAAAAAAACTATTATAACTCACATATGTAGTTATACTTAGAGCTGAAAGTAAATAGATAAAATGCTAACTGTTTTGTAAGTGGCCAGGTTCACAAGTTCACAGCTAAAACCCACTAATACTTTTTAATATATATATATATATATATGTATATATATATATATATATATATATGAATTGCTTGTCTGTTTACATAACATCTAATGAAGAACATGCACTTTTTCTTTTTCTAAATCAGAAGAGGACTTTAGGAAATGAATTTGTTAACATTCAGTGAGATTGTAATTGGGGGGAGAACTTTCACTTTCCCCTGTGAGGCAGGATTTGTTACATTTAAAATACGTATTTTGCCATGAAAAATTCATTAAATGACACAGGTCACAGTCCCAGTTTCCCACACTGCACCTAAAGGTATGGCTTGCAGAATGACAGAGGCCAGACTGTCCCTTTAAATCTTTCTGGCAAAAACTTGCTGGTATCATCATGTTTAGCCATTCATCTAGTTCTGAAATTGTTCACAGTGAGGACTGCTACAACTTCTGCTGCTACTCCTGGGGAAGACACTATAGGCAGGAATGAGTAAGAGGTTGTAGAGAGACTAAAGGGTAGCAATTTATTAGCCTGGACCCAGACCCCTAAGGACCCAGAATAAGGGAAAATAGCTGTCTTCTGAATGTTCCCACCTACAGAAATCACTTCTCCTCCCTTTTCCTCTCTCCGTATAGCAGCAGTCACAGGAGTAGCAACAGTCACAGGAGTAGCAGCAGTCATAGGAGTAGCAGCAGCCTCTTGGTGTAATCCCTTCACTGCTTCCTCACTTGCCCCCCTCACCCCCTAATAACTTTTGGCAGCCTGAGCAAAAGTAAGCATACCCATCTGTGTCTTCTCCTCTTCCTTAGTTCCTTCCTGATTCTGAGACTGAGTGCTTATCGCCCTAAGAAGTACATACCTGACTCATTCTGCCTCTACCCAATGGAAGACTGTCAGATTTTATTGAAGTTGGAACAGGGCCTTCTCCCTTTCTATTCTTGTCTATCCCTGAGTCTTCACCATCCCAACCAAAATATTAATGAGAATCTTTTGCTCCTCAAACAGCTCCTGGAGCTTATTTACCTTTATTTTATCCATCTGTTTCTGCCTCTTGGTGAAGCACACTGCCAAGGCCAAGGTACTCCAAGCATAAGCATTCTTCTTGGCTCCTGATATTGCTGAGGTACTCAGGATATCCCACAACTTTTTCCCTGTATCACTCCAAGACTCGCACGTATGCTTTATATAGAAGTATGAAATACCTCCATTTTGAACTATTTTATTATTTATAAAATCTACAATCTCCCTATAATAGAAGCCACAGATTGGGCCATTAAAATTTACAAGCATTTTAAGTAAAGCAGTCTCTGACCTCTCTTACCTTAGACTGCACACAAGAGTATGTGACCTTTGACCTTGGTCTCTCCCCCCAGCTCAATTGCAACCATCTTTTTATGGAAAGTTACATACCCCTTTGTAATGAGAGTTTAGTCACAGTTAATAGAGTCAGCTACTTCAGAGTCTTTTTAGCATAAAATAAAGGGATATTATCCTAAAGATACAATGAAAAGCCCCAGAAAGTCAGTGGCTGTAACCATTAAAAAGTGGATCCAAACATTATGAAACAAAAGGAAATGAAAACAAGAACTATTTGTCTCAGACTGTTTAAGCTAGCATTGAATACAGACACACACTTAGTATTTACAAAATGACCCCAGCAATATTAATTTGATAAGTATGTTGTGTTACAGCATGATGAAACTAGTTTATAAAATATTTGAAAGCAAGAAAATTATTTTATCATTAGTACCTACTAGGCACAGCAGAAATGCATTAACTATTTTTTATTTTGTATCTCAGTTTATGTAAACGTACCCATCCTGTACAGATTAATATTTTACCAATCAATATTTTATTCATGGAGAATAAAATTTGAACCTTAAAATATGTAATAAAAAGAAACACTTATTAACTTTCCGGTGACAAGCATTGTGTTATGTGGTAAGGAGATACAAAGATCAGTAAGACATATTCCCCAAACTGCAGAAACCCATTTTCCATCGTCATTTTGAGCACTTGATTTTAGATAAGCCTGTTTCAAATAAAATTCAAAACTCAGAAAATATCTCCTTAGCATTATTATTATTGTTTATTCTTTTTTTTAATTTTTATTTTATTTTGTCAATTATAGTTTCAGGTATACAACTCAGTGATGAGATATTTCTATAACTTACAAAGTGATCACTTCAATAAATCTAGTACCACCTAGCTCCATAGATACTTATTATAATATTATTGAGTAATACAAAATTTTAAAAATATATCTATGGTGCTAGATACAGAGGACATACTGATGGTTGTCAGGAGAGGGAGTGGAGTAGCATGGGATGGGCTGAAGGACTAGGTAAAAGGTAAAGGGATTCAGAAGTATAAATTGGCACTTACAAAATATTCAAAGGGATATAAAGTACAGCATAGGGAATATACTTCAATAATATTCTAATAACTGTATGGTACTAGGTAAGTACTGAAAATATCAGGGGATTACTTTGTAAAATATATAATTGTCTAACCAGTTGGATATTGGAAATATTGGTGGGAACTCTTTATAAAGTGTATTATTATCGAAATACTACGCTGTACACCTGAAACTAATATAAAATAATTTGAGTGTAAGCTGTAATTGAAAAAAATTAACACTTTAAACTTACTTTAAATTAAATTTATTAGAGTGATATTGGTTAGTATGATCATATAGGTTTCATGTGTGGGTTTCTATGATACAAGATCTGTATATTGCACTGTGTGCCCACCACACAAAGTCAAATCATCTTCCATCATTATATATTAGGCCCCTTTTATCCCTTACCCCCTTCCCTCTGGCAACCACCACACTGCTGTTTGTGTTCATAAATTTCAGTTTTATATACCACATATGAGTAAAATCATATGGTTCTTAGCTTTTTCTGCCTGACTTATTTCACTTAGCATAATGTTCTCAAATCCATCCATGTTGTTAAAAATTACAATATGTAATCCTTTCTTATGGCTGAGTAGTAAGGATTGGATAAAAAATTTAAATACTATAAAGAAGAATGGTCAAGCAATCAGGGATCAAGATTTTATTCCTGGCTCTGACACTAATTCCTGTGTGGCCTTGGGCAGCCATGTCACCTCTGGGTGATGTATTTCCTAATCTGTAAATTTATATATTAGGCCAGGTGGCTTTTATCTTCCCTCTGAACTTAAAAAAATGTGTGACTTTTAATCATATGAAATGTAAAGAAAGTAAACTAGAGTATTATTTTTTCATTTTTAAATTCTATCACTGTACATTAAAAATATCAATTGAATAAATTACTCAACTTTTTCCTGGTGAGAACATTTTATTAGATATTTTGTTAGTAATAATAGCCTTATTCCACCACTAATATTATTAAGCCCTCTGTCAGAATATTTACTTACAGCTATTTCAGATTAAAGTTATCTTATGTTAGCTCTGGTTTCTTATGGTATTCTATCACCTTTGTGAAATTTACTTAGTTGTAAAATTGAGTGCTATATTTTCAAAGGTACAAATGTCGTTCACTGTAAACTTCCCAAAGTATAAAGGTCCTGTAACAATTTTCACTCATATGTCTGATAGTTTGGTAATAAAGAAGTCAGGCTTTGGAGTCAGACCATCCATGCCCCACCAAATTTTAACTTTATATCCCCAAAGAAAATGACATTTCTAAGATAAGTTTCCTTATGTGTAACAGAAAGATATTATTAGTATATACTTTTAAAATAGATTTATTTATTTATTTGTTATTTAATTTAATAAATCTTTATTGTTCAGATTATTACAATTGTTCCTCTTTTTCATAGCTCCCCTACACCCGGTTTCCACCCACCTTTGCCCTTATCTCCCCCTCACTGTCCTCATCCATATGTGTACGATTTTTGTAGTCTCTTCCCACACCCCCACATCCCCTTCCCCCTGAGAATTGTCAGTCCACTCCCTTTCTATGCCTTTGATTCTATTATATTCACCAGTTTATTCTGTTCATCAGATTTTTTACTTGATTTTTATTTTTTAATTAATTACTTTATTTATTTATTTTCCCTATTTTTGTTGATTTCAGTGAAGAAGGAAAAGGGAGAGAGAAATAGAAACATGAATGATGAGAGAGAATCATTGATGGGCTACCTCCTGCATGTTCCCAACTGCGGATCGAGTCCTGTCGGGAAATCGAACTGTGACCTCCTGGGTCACGACATAAGTCTACAAAACTCAACCACTGAGCAACACTGGCTGGGCTAGCATCTACTTTTTAAAGTTCTGAGAATCAAATATCATAAGGTACATGAAATTCATGATAGGTTAAGCACTCAAAAAATGGCAAATATTGTTTTTGTTGTTAGTAACAGCAGCAGCTGTGACTCCAGGAAGGACAAGAGTTAGCAGGTATGCCAATTTAATCCAAGAAGCTTTAACTTTTCTTTACCCTCATACACTGTATATCACAGAATGTGGTTCTAGTAATTACAGTAGGCCACTGCAGTCCTATTTTTAAGGGGTTGTAGCATCTGAGATGGCCAGGTAATTCTACTGTTTCCATTCATTACAGCTCAGAAGAGAGCAACCAGTCTGATGCTTAGGAGCCATCTGAAATCCCATACCATGAAATAACAACAACTAAAGCTGACCTAGGAATAGACACAAGCATGCTATCTGAAGGTCCAGATACATAATTTTATTTTACAAATGGAAAGACCAGAGAATGAATAAAGCAACCAATATCTCTCAATGATTCTATTGAAAAACCAGGAAGAGTGCACCAGGTGCTTCATTCTAAATCCACTCCAGTAATCCTGCTTTCTGCAATTTCTACAGCATAATTATTTTGGTTTCTATTTGAAAGACAAATAGTTTTTGGTGTTCAGTGATACTTGGATGATATTGAATTTAGAATATAGATGAAAACTGAAGAATTAGAATCCAGAGAGTGCTTCCAGCCTTCATTTTATTTTATTTTTTTCATTTGGCTGAAAGTATACTCACTAAACATGTGGGTAAGGTCTCTTAGATAGTGAAAGCTCATAAATTAGAAGAAATACAGTTGGTTGATGAAAAGTTTTGGATGTACAAAGAAAATTATGGTACAAAAACAATTCTAAATATTTGAATATAAGATGTTAAAGTTAGAAACAGTCTTACCAGCTAATCTAACCTTCTCAATTTGCAATGAGGAAACTAAGCCTTATTTAGTAACTACAGTGCTTCAGATTATATACCTAAATATGTTGGAGACACAAAATCTCAAATTAATTTACAAAGAAGATAACATATTTATTTTGTTATGAATAAAATGGGAGACATATGTGAAAAAATATCCGAGCCTCATCTTTTTAAGAACCAATATATAAATATAGACAATACTGTATATAACGGTAAAAAAATCAGTTTTATTTAAATCAATTAATTCCAGAAATATAACTATTCATGTGGCATATTTAAATATTGGTTCTATCTTTTCAGTATTTTTCACAATAAATTCAAATTTACTTGAAATGTTTTAGTTAAGAATATTTATTATTAATGGTTGTGAAAGAACTTTGTAAACTATGAAGTATGATACAAAATGTAGATTAATAATAATAATAATAACATCTTTGCAAATCAGCTTTGTTTTTCTTTTCAATCTACATTATATTCTTATAATTATTTCTTGAAATATTCTGCAGTATGTAAAGAAAATGTTTTGTAACAATCATGAAATAATATCACAGTTTATCTCAGTATTGGCATGTTAGCACGTTAATTATACTTTTTATAATCAAACGATAGAATGTCCCCAAAGTATATACACACATTTTGAATCATTATAAAGGAAATGTTTATTAAAATACATTTCATTTTCAAAATTGAGCTATCAGCCATTAAAGTGTGTATACATTTTTTGGTACACCCTGTATTTCTTTGAATGCCTCTCTCTTTTACCCCATATGTAATGATAGTGATGTATCACATTCATTGATCTAGTGTGCATTCTCTTCCCTTTATTATCACTCCAAAATAGGAAGGGAAGATTATGCAAGCATCTAGGTCCCAGTGCATCTATGGACATCTTTGTTAAATTTGTATATTCTCAATACCATTTGCTAAGAATTAGAGATTCACTAAGATTTATACAGGAACCAGAGGTCAGTATAACTAAAACGGAAATCTTCTGTCATTTCCCCCAATTTCAGCTGTTTCTTTCTGCTTAGAAGTAAAAAATAACCATCTGAAAAATTACTGAGAGGCATCGGGTTTCAAAAGCACTATTTAAAAAAGAAGGATCTCTTACCCTTTGAGATAGCTTGGAGTGACCTGTAGAGTATTATGTTAAGCAAAAATAAGCCATTCAGAGAAAGACAAGTATCACAAAACCTCACTCATATGTGGAATTTAATGAACAAAATAAACTGATGAACAAAATAGATCCAGAGACATTGAAGCATCAAACAGACTGTCAAATCTCAGAGGGAAGGTGGAAGTGAGCTGGTGGGTGGGAAGAGATCAACCAAAGAACTTATATGCATATATGCATAATCCATGGACACAGATAAAAGGATGGTGAAGGCCTGGGACAAGGACAAGGGTGGGCAAGAAGGGGTCAATGGGAACAAAAGGGGACTTATGTAATACTCTCAACAATAAAGGTTTAATTAAAAATTTTATCTCACACTAAAACTTTATTGTAAAAAGAAAATGTAATTTTTTTTTGTCTATAACTGATTTGGCCTTCTTCTTAAGTTCTCCACCCTCTGGTTGGTGGGGTTAAAAATTAAAGTAATGTTTGATGCAGTTTAAACCTTTGTCTGATCTAAGAAATTAAATGGTCTCTTTAGAGAGTGTTCAGTTTTTCCTGGTAAAATAGCTTAGTCTCTAGGACAGCGCCCCATCTCCTCTATTTCTCTTCTAAATGAAGTCTAGTTATATGCACAAAGAAATAATGGCTTGTGTGGCCTCGTTACAGAGGGAATATTGGGAGCTTTGCATGTTAGGTTTCTGACCTCTGGTTTCTGTGGTTATATCCCTTGCATACATGGTTGCATATTGCTGTACTATCATTCAGAGCCAAAGATGTGGCTGGTATAACTCATGACCCCCATCTCTGGCTTTTTCAAAGATGGTGCTATTCTTGACTAAGTCAAAGTCACCTCAATTTGCACAAGCAGTTTATTCTTCATTCTCTCTATTGAGCCAACTGGACCCACAGTTCAGGCCCAGACTGTGCTGCTAAGCCACCTTTTCCTGCCCTGGGGGTCCATAGTCAGTGCTTATGACTCTTAATCTAACATCTAAACAAGACAAGTATAAGGTAACTCAGTAAAGCAAACCTGAGTAGTTCAGTTTGCAGAAGTTAATGCACAGAAAGCCTGAGAGGGTATTGCTTTTATATGAGTCTTAAGTGGAGAATGAGAAAGAACCACCTCTACCCTCAGGGTTACCCTCACTATTTTAAGACACTAATTGGGACCCATAGTTTGGCTATCATTTATTTAGTAAATAATACCCAGCTCCTTGTCATAATCCCCTGGGACCAGAAAATTGCAAATCTTCTCTTCTTCATATATGCATATTACTCTGTACAATTGTGTGTGTGCTAGCCTGACCCTTAATATACTAGAGTAGAGAGATAGGACATTTACAAGACAACTTCCCAGATTACAAGGCTTTTTTGCCTATACAGATTTTTAAAAATATTTTAAGTATTTTTTTTCTTTTTTTGAAGCTTGCATTGTAAAAAAGAATAAGTACTAAGGAGATAACTTCCAAAGCAATAAGAGAAAAACATTTACCAGTCAAAAAGAATGCAGTAAAAGGTTAAAGGAAGTAGAGAAAAAAATAGAGATAAATAGCAGAAAATAAACAGAAGAAATCTTTCAAATAAATAAATAATCACAGTAAATACAAAGTAACCGAACTCACTAGTAGGACAGATATTCTAATATTGATTTTTAACAATCAAAACACAGAAATATGCCGAGACTGGTGTGGCTCAGTGGATAGAGCGTCAGCCTGCGGACTGAAAGATTCCGGGTTTGATTCCGGTCAGGGGCATGTACCTTGCTTGCGGGCACATCTCCACAGGGTGGCGTGCAGGAGGCAGCTGATCGATGTCTCTCTCATGGATGTTTCTGACTTTCTATTCCTCTCCCTTCCTCTCTGTAAAAAATCAATAAAATATATTAAAAACAAAAACAAAAACACAGAAATGTTGAAAATAAAAGAGTAGGAAAAATACACCAAGACAAAAACAACTTTAAAATATATTGATAGTGCCCAGTCTGCATCACTCAATGGTTTAGCATTGACCTATGAACCAAGAAGTCACAGTTTGATTCCCTGTCAGGGCACACTGTCCGGGTTGCAGGCTTGTTCTTCAGTGTGAGGTGTGCTGGAGGCAGCCAATCAGTGATGCTCTCTTATCATTGATGTTTCTGTCTCTCTATACTTCTTTCTTCTTCTCTGAAATCAATAAAAAATATTTTAAAATGTACTTATAGTACATCCTATCTAATAAAAGAGTAATATGCAAATAAACCATCACTTTGTTATACCACAGGCCATGCCCACCAGACACACCCACCATCCAATCAGGAGTAAGTATAGCCCAACCAAGATGGCTGCAGCCATGGAGAGACCAAGAGGAAGGCATGGGTTTCCCCAGCAATAGAAGCAGCCAAGCTTTACACACACTCTGGCCGGCCCAGGCCTCCACTCAATGCTACAAAGTTTTAATTATAGAAGATAAATAAATCCCAACAAAAATGGCCACTGTCACTGAGCAAGCAGAAGGCTTGGCTCAGCTCCAGGCTACAAAGTTTCAACTGTAGAAGATAAATAAATCTCAGATACCAGGGCCTCTGCTTGGGTCACGGGGGTGTGTGGCTAGCCTGCAAACCACCACAGGCCCCTTGCTCAGGCCACCCCACACCCCAAGGGAAACCCCACCCTGATTTGGGACACCCTTCAGGGCAAACTAGCTGGCCCGCACCCATGCACCAGGCCTCTATCCTATCTAATAAAAGAGTAATATGCAGATTGACCATCACTCTAACACACAAGATGGCTGCCCCCATGTAGTCAAAGATCCTCCCCCCATGTGGACAGAAGATGGTCACCACAAGATGTCCAGAAGGGGAGGGCAGTTGGCAGGTACCAAGCTTGCAAAGGAGGGAAATTGTGGGTGATCAGACCAGCAGGGGAGGGTAGTTGGGAGGGAACAGGCCTTCAAGGGAGGGCAGTTGGGGATGATCAAGCCTGCAGGTGAGGGCAGTTAGGGGTGCCCAGGCCTGCAGAGGAGGGAAGCTGGGGGTGACCAGGCCTTCAGGGGAGGGCATTTAGGTGAAAACAGGCTGGCAGGGGAGCAGTGAGGCATCAATCAGGCTGGCAGGGAAGTGGCTAGGGGGTTATCAGGCTGGCAGGCAGAAGCAGTTAGGGGCAATCAGGAAGGCAGGCAGGTGAGCAATTGGGAGTTAGCAGTCCTGAATTGTGAGAGGGATGTCTGACTCCCTGTTTAGGCCCAATCCCACCGGGCAGTCAGACATCCCTCGAGGGGTCCCATATTGGAAAGGGTCCAGGCTGGGCTGAAGGACAACCTCCCCCCACCTCCCCCTCCACATGTGCATGAATTTTGGGCACCTGGCCTCATATAAAATAGAATTTGGGGAAAATAGTGACAGCATGAGAAAAACAGTTAAATTCACCAGGATGATATGAAACTAAAACCTGGGTAAATGGCCCTAGCTAGTTTAGCTCAGTGGATAGAGCATCAGCCTTCAGACTGAAGGGTTCCCAGTTCGATGCCAATCAAATTTGACAGAAAAATTTGACAGAATTACATGTATATATGGACAAATCCAAGCATCATAAAATTTATCTAAAAATCAATTTTACTAATTAATAAGTGATGTGGAGAAAATAATAAGGTTTTGAAAGGTTTGATAAATTGGTGAATTGCTTTAAAAGACATATAATTGAATATTGCCCAGTTGTTATAATCATAGAATCTGTATCATGCATACATGAGGCTGGATGGAGGTGTGTAAAGGGAGGAAGCAGAAATGGGGGACATCTGTAATAGTGTCAGCAATAAATAAAAAAAGAAACATTTATATGAAAGCAAAATAATTTCTAGATTTTAAGGTAAGTGTGAAAAATCTTTTAAAAAATCAACTATATAGATTATGATCTTGTATTTTAGCACCTAGATTCAGGCTGATTAGAAGCCAAATTCTAAGGCAGTAGCTTTTAGAGTAAGCAAATATATACAGTCCTGTGGGACTAAAAATGTAAGCTCTGATGACCACCAGAGCTGGGAGATCTGGAGGTGTTCCCTGGGTAGCAGTCAAAAAATTTGGGGCTCTATAAACTAAAAATGGATCTCCCATTTGACCCTGTAATACCTCTCTTAGGAATTTATCCTAAGAAATTACAAACACCAATCAGAAAGGATTTATGAACCCCTATGTTCATAGCAGCACAATTTACAATAGCCACAATTTGGAAACAGCCTAGGTGCCCGTCAGCAGATGAGTGGATCAGAAAACTGTGGTACATCTACACAATGGAATTCTATGCTGCCATTAAAAAGAAGGAATTCTTACCATTTGCAGCAACCTGGTTGGAACTGGAGAGCCTTATGCTTAGTGAAATAAGCCAGTCAATGAAGGAGAAGCATCACATGATCGCACTCATTGGGGGATAATAAAGAACATTATAAACGGATGAACAAAAGGATAGATACAGAGACAGTAAAGCTTCAAACAGACTGTGAAATTACAGCAGGAAGATTAAAGTTAGGTGAGGTAGATAAGAGATCAATCAAAGGACTTGTATCTATGTATATAATCATAACCAATGAACATAGACACTGGGGGGTTGGGGTATGCCCGGGAGGGAGGGGGGCAATGGGGAGATATGTATAAAAAATTAATAAAAAAAACAATAGCAAAAAAAAAAAATAAAAAAAGAAGAAGAAAATATATAGCAAGTGCTGTTGCGAATGCAAAGAAAAGGGAACCCTTGTTCATTGTGGGGGGGATGTAAATTGTTACAGCAACTATGGAAACAGTATAGAGGTTCCTCAAAATACTAAAAATAGATCTACTGTATGATTCAGAATCCCATCCTATATAATAAAAGCCTAAGATACAAATTGTCCCTAGACCAGGAGTTCTGCTGGAAGTTCAATTGCTTAACTAGTCTCTATGATGTGTGCGAACCACCAGGGGGCAGATGCTCTGACCAGTAGGTTAGCTTGCTGCAGGCGCTGGTGGGCTGGACTGGAAAGTAAGGTGTGAGGCGAGAGCCCTCAGGAAGCTCTAAGGGTTTGATCACAGCCCTGAGCAGAGGTAGGTGGGGGCAGGAGCCAGGAGGGACCAGGTGGTATGGGAGGCTGCTAAGCGTAATCCAAGAGCCCTGTTGACTGCGCAGCCCTTTGAAGCCTGTGGCGCTCTCATTGCACAATTTATAATCTTCAGAGCTGCTTCTTTTTATTTGTTAAGTTTCACTAACTACTCCAGGACAGTGGTAGCACCATTGGGGGGAAGGGTGTCGGGCCAGACGCTCCTGCCCAAAGCCAAGGGGTCACCTCAGGCTCCCTGGATGCAGCAGAGAGGGAGGCAGGGCTGAGTTGGAGAAACTGAGTCTAAAACTTGAAAGGAAATGGAAGGCAGTGAGAGGTGAAGGGTGACAGATGTACAGGGGCCTAGAAAGCTGCTGGGTGGGGGCAGCCATGGAGCCTGGTGCCTCTCCCATAGGACTGGATCCATGTCCCTCCCTCCTCCTCTCTATGACCTGTCACCCCAGCTCTCCTCTGAGGCCCTACCTGGGCTCACCCTGCACAGCTCCACACCACCTCAGCCCTTCCTGTACTGCCTCGCCTGCACCTCCTTGCCCCCTCCTACCCCTCCCCACAGCCTTTGGGGAGCTCTTCCCCAGGAGGAGGAAGGGGGAGGCTGCAGACAGGAGGATGCAGGAGGAGGGGGCAGAGCAGGGCCCACCAAATTAGATGGAGGGAGGGAGAGGCCCCACAGCACTGGGAGAGAGATGGGTGGGGAAGGAGGGCCATGGGGAAATGTCGCCCTTAGTTGAAGTAAAAATCCTGACCCCATTTTACAGATCCCAGCAGAGTGTGTGTGTGAGGGGGCAAAGACAAAAGAGGATGTGAGGGGACTGGAGGGATAGAGAGCAGTGATGTTTGATTCATGACCTATTTATTTTTATTTTTGTTAATATATTTTTATGATTTCAGAGAGGGAGGTAGAGGGAGAGATAGAAATATCAATGATGAGAGAGAATCAATCTCCTGCCTCTCGCACATCCCTACTAAGAATTGAGGCCACAACCCAGGAATGTGTCCTTAACTGGAATTGAACCCAGGACCCTTCAGTCCACAGGCCATGGCTCTATCCACCAAGCCAAACCAGCTAGGGTGACCCATGGTCTATTTAAAACCACTGCAGTAGGCTGAGCAGAGATGTTACCACAATGGTGTTACCTGATAATGAGGGTGTCTCTCCTTATGTTGGGGTAATCAGAACTGCAGTGAAGTAAAGACACACCCATGGAGCCTACAAAGGGTTTCCATCACACAATGCAGTTTACTTCATGTGGCAGCTAAAGAGGGTGACCAGAGCCTTGGAAGGACATGAGGTCTCCAAGACCAGGGGCTGGAGGGAAAGTGCGTACTGAGCATTCCATGCTATGAGTTGTAATCTCTACATATAAAAGCCTAATATGTTAAGTGTCCAACCAAGCAGTTGACCGACCAGTCACTATGACATTCATAGACCACCAGGGGGCAGATGCTCAGACTGGTAGGTTAGCTTGCTGCTGGGGTCTTGCTGATCAAGACTGGGTGAGACAGGCCAGACATACCCTGGAGCCCTGGCCACCAGCCCTAATGGACCCTGATTGGGACTGGGTAAGATGGCCCTGATCAGCCCTGATAGCCAGCCAGGTGGAGGGACCCCACCCCTGTACAAATTTCATGTATCAGGCCTCTAGTTTCTGTATATAAGCCCAAAAGAAGTAAAAACAGGATCTAAAAGTGATATATATACTTTCACATTTACTCCAGCTATATGGAGATTCTGGAACTATGTCTGAAAATAAGACTTGTATAATAGGAGCTGACAGTTGAGACTAGTTTGAAATTATCCTAGAAAGAATTAGTTCTAACTCTACTGGAAAGTATTAAAAAATAAAAATTTGTTTATGATTAGCATAAGATTTCCAAACAATATCTAAAATATCCAGCCATCCCTAATAATGTATACTGTGACATCTGGGGAAAGGAGATGGAAGCAGGGTTTGAATGGCCTAACTGTAAGTTCCTTTTCTTATTGTGCTCCCATAGATAAGGTCCTCTAGCCAAACAATGCTCTGTCATGGACATCAAGCATAGTACCTGTTTATCCCTGAGCAGCATGTTTCAGTTCCCTGCCAGCAAGAGGAATTACTCAAACAAGTTAATTACTCCTCTTACTGGATCCAAGTATCATTCCATTCTCTTGTTACTACAACGTCTGCCTCCTAAACTCTAGGACTTAGAGCACCTGCTTCTTTATTCTGTTTTTGATTGTACCCCTAGTGTGGCCCTTTGTGGCATGTTGTGAATATATGTTACTAATAAACTGCCAATCTCATCCGTTGAGTGTCAGTGTCATGTGTTCAGTCATCACCATAAACCTATGGAGATGAAGAGGAGGCAAATAAAACACTTAGCACATGAACGAGGTGGCCCAACATTATCAATAACACCTGGTCACTTTTCACTGCTCTTGGTTAATTGGTCCTGTGATACAGCAAAGCCTGCCTGAGCTAGAACTGCCAATTTGTGGTGTGCTTGCTCTTGGATTGCAGGGCACTTTGTTGTGTTTCTGTCATTTATTGCCACATATTCCCACCCACTCTAACATGCTCCTGTTCCAGAGGTAAGATTTCTTGTTAATTCGTTTTACCCCAGAGTGATGTGCACCCAAATGGGTCAGCCTGCATTTGACGATGGTTTATGAGACTCCTATTTGTAATAGCAGCAACAACACAGTGTCCTAACCTGTCAGTGCTTGAGTCTGGTAAGCATCACTGGTGGCTCAAGGCAGCCATATGGACATTGTTGTGATTGTACATATCTGTGATTGGCCCAGTGAAAGGCCTTCATGAGGTTGTAGGGAAGGAAGGAGACCACCATCATCATAGGGAGAATTAAGCATCACACTCCAGTTACCTAATATTTATTGGTATTCAAGTGAGAATATCAGCTTTGCTTGCCTCCTGTGCTGCTGATTTGCTCTGGTACTCTCCAGAATTCCAAAGCTATTGAGGTGCAAATCCATGGCTACCTATGGTGCAGGCACTAACAAGAAAAGGAAAGGGGATGGAACATTTGATCTCAGCCCTTCTAAAACACCAGAGGTAACCCAGCTCCTCTTCCAATGCAAAGCCCTTCATCTTTAAGGTGCATTCGCTATGCCTAGTGATTTTGCTTAGCAAGATGCCGGAAGGGCTAATCTCATGATCATCATGTTATTTGCTATGCCCCCCCCCAACTGATTCATAGATAAAATGGCGTTACTGGATGTGGATTCTGACATGTGGAGATTGACTGGAAGAAGCCAGGACTGTATACAGGGTGGGACATCAATATTCTGAAAAAGAGAGTGGGGGGACATGGAGGGATGGAGTGGTGAGGGGAGGGAGGGAGGGAGGGAGGGAGAAAGGAGGAAGGAAAGGAGGGAAAAAAGGAAAGAAGAAGGAAGGAAGAAGGAAGGGAGGGAGGGAAGGGAAGGCAAGGGAAGGCAAGGGAAAGGAAGGGAAGGCAAGGGAAGGGAAGGGAAAGTACTCTTTGGTAATCTGAGAGCTGTTCCATTTTCCTAGCACATCAGGAGACAACTATTGATCCTCTCAGCATCACAATACTATTAACACAAGTCCAATATCTTCCAGCCCTTCTTGAGTTCTGGAGGTAGCATCTGTAGTGAATTGGGAACTACTGAGGAATCCCCTCAGGGTTAGGCTTGACACTTCCTCCCCTAAAGCCAGGCTTGCAAACTATTAAAGAAGGGGGAGGAGAAGGTTCAGAATCAGGGTTAAAAGTATGAACCTGCCTCTGATTAACTGTAATCTTGAGCCCATTATCTTCTGCCAGACCACAACACCTGAACCACGGCTTCCTGAGTTTGTTAGGCTAACTAGGTCAATCAGCCTTACTAGGAACCTCCTGGGTTAGCTGGTCCCTTGCTGCCTGAGAACCAGAGATTGCCGAGTCAGCATCTATGAGCCAATAGGGTAAGGCAGAATGGGTATAAAAAGAAGGACTGCCCCTTTGTTGGTGCTCTTACCAGGTGAGCCCCTGGCAGCCCTGCGGCCAGGCCCTGCCTGACATGACATCGTCTTTAAACTCTGCGTGGCAATCCCTGATGCACTGCCGTGATGCCCAGAGAAGACAGGGCAACCTGGAAGTATACAACTGGAAGAACCAGAACCATCCTTTCTCGCTCGCTTCGTCCAGAGAAGTAAGTTCTACCAGAGGAGCCAACATGTGGTGCTAACTTTGGAACATGAAGTCATCGCTTCTATCAAATTGTCACTCTGAGGATGAGGGTTCTCAGTTGGTTTGAAAAACACCAGCTGATGCTGGTTCTCTGCTCTGTGGACCGGGCCAGTGAGTGAGTGATGTTGGCTAATTCTGGTGAGCTGGGTTTGCTGTGCTGGAAGTACCCATCAACCGACCTGGGACGATTGCCAACAGCTGGTGAACTGTGTGGATTGCAAGGAGGGCATCATTGTGAGCGGCTCCAGGGACAGAATGGCTAAGGTATGGTCTTTGGCCTTAAGACCTCAACAGTGGGCAGCTGATGATGCACTTGGGCAGTGACTTTCCCCCAGGGGCTGAGGTGCTGGACCTCATGTCCCCTTTCACGCTCCTGTCCTGTGGCTATGACATCTATGTTCGATACTCGGACCTCCGAGCCAGCATCAGGAACCACTTGCTGGCCACAGGTTCCTCCTACTACGGGGTTGTACGACTGTGGGATTGGTGCCAAAGGGCCTGCTTAAATCGAGATGTGGTACTCCTGTTTTGTTATACTCAGTGTCTGTTAATCGCACATCACAAACCAGGTTCTGGAAGTGATAAAGGACAGCATGTGAATTTGAGCTATGGGACTGTGGTGGCGATCCAAAGTTCGAGTCTTGCTGGCCAGCCCTGATGACACGCCTTCCCGCTAACGTCGACACCCCTGAGCAATCCGGTGTATTGTCTGCGCTTTACCACCAAGCATACAGGCAGGGCCATCCCAGCTGTGGGCCAGGGAAGCCAGCTACTCCAGGACCTCTCTTGCTTTGAAGGTGCAGTGATGTCCCACCTGCACCCACAGTACTTGTCTGCCATAGTCACCCTAGACTTTGTCATCTGGGCAAGCCCTAGGACATGGGACCTCTGCCTAAAAGGCCGAGCTGATTGCCCTAATTCGGGCACTCTGATGGGGAAAAGGAGCCAGGCTGCTGCGTCAGCTCAGGTTTGAGCCCAGATTCCAGTTAGGTGAGCCCAGATTCGAATCTGTAATAAATTTAGGCCTGTTTGAATTTGGTTGGTCTTTGTGGTCTGTCTTGTGGGGACTCGCTCCATTACAGCATCTTTCTTGTTTATAATTTTAAGTTATCTCACTGATGCTGTTATTTGCAAATGGGTCCATCTTAAATAGGATCTTCTTCAACAGAAGTCTCTAGAATATTTCCAAATTGAAATCAATTGGTACTCTTGTTAGTCCCTTCATTGCAGAGGCTTTGGCAACCTCCTCTCATATGTTCTTGAGTCTCTACACCACCTGTGATATCCATTAGCTGGACATACTCTTTTGATGCGATAAACTGCCTTAGTTGGCCTTGCACTGTTCACAATAAGAATGGCAATTGCTGGACATGTACTGGGATTTCAAATGGACTCTATGTTTTCAGATACTCATTATGCTAATGATAGCAGCACCCTACAAGGTTAGCACAGCTATCAAGAACTCTTTGCTATATGATGGAGGCAAACCCGGGCCCTATGCAAGTTGGTATGGCCTCATCTGTTCCCAGTCCCTTGCCAGATGCCATGGTGCTAGAAGAGGTTACCTTTCTTTCAGATCTTTTAGCTTCTTGAAGAGCTCTTTGGAATGAACAGAGTAAATAACACTATGAATTTGTAGATTTTATAAATGATATTTGGGGTGTCCCAGTGCATGAATTCGTGAACCTTGAAATGAACTGTGGGCCATGAGGCTGCAGTGGGCACAAGGATGGGTTTTGGCCTATACTCTGCACCCCACCTTGCCCCTCCCACTACAGCCCCCAGTCTCCTGTCTACTGGAAGCCCTGCTATCACTGCCACTGCTCCCACATACTGAGGGCGCCAGCCCCACTAGTACCCACTGACAGCATGGAACAATTGGGGTCGGCACCACCAGTGGAAACGAGGGGTGGCTGCTGCCCTAATCATCTCCTCTACCACCCTGCCATAGCAAATGCCCACCGTGTTCCATGTTTTGTCCCTGCTGCCAACACCCACCATGTTCCATGCAAGCCCCCTGGTGGTCAGCACATATCATAGCAACTGGTTGTTTGGTTGTTTCTGCTGTTTGGTCTATTTGCATATTAGGGTTTTATACATATACTAGAGGCCCAGTGCATGAAAATTTGTGCACTTGGGGTGGGGTGGTCCCTCAGCACAGCCTGCACCCTCTTACAGTCCAGGATCCCTCAGTGAATGTCCAACTGACAGCTTAGGCCCGCTCCCCCAACTGCAGCCTGGCCTCCCTCTGTGGGAGGCTACTGGTGGGCCTATTGTAGGAAGGCATCAGCTGGTGAGTGGCCAGCCTGCTGCCACTGGTCGCTGCTGCCCCTCATCACTGTCCCCTCCCTTTGCCCTCTGGCACCCACCTTGGCTGGTCTGGCACCCCTGCCCCCCACTGACCGGTCAATTTGCATATTAGACTTTAATTATATAGGATAGATTGCCACTAACAAACATGATAGAATTCAGTTACTATTTTTCATTCCTTAACCAGGATATCCCTGATTAAGAATAGGATCCAAGGTTCAGCAAAAATGATCACATGTCAGACAGTAATTGTCACACTGGATGCCATAGTCAACAAATAGTCCTATTGTATATGTTTACAAACTCTTGGGCCATTGCCCCCAAATTGTCCTTTTTGGAGGTAGAGAATTCTGGGAAACTCTTGCCTCAAAGATACCCAAAATATAAATCAAGGTTGCACATGTCTCTACATATACTAAAGCCACAAATATAAAGCCTCACCAGGACACTTCTTATGCCTTTTGGAATTCGAGGCTTTACTGATAGTTACAAAAGGCTAATTTCACTTTTTAGAATATACAATCTTGGGCTCATGAAAAAGGTATTCAGTGGAACTTCTACTTCCCCTATGGATCCCAGGCAGCTGGATAACTGGGAAGCATATGAGGCTTCTCAAAGGATTCCTATTTATGTTTTAAAAATGTCAAATGGACCCAATGCTGGTTGTTTACTTTGTCACAGGCATTAATTAATCTAAATATGTACTCCCTTGGAACATGTACTCCCTATAACAATGCCACACAAGTTCCTCCATATACTTCATTGACAATAAAGGGGGCCAGTTCTAAAGTTGATGTTTTTTGTTTTGTTTTGTTTTTTTACAATAACCTCCCATGTGGCATCTTCCTCTTAAACAAGTAGCTACTTTGCTTCCTAAAAAGGTATTTCTCCTACTTCCTAGAGTTATCAGTCATCATCAAGGTTTAAACTGATGTCAAGACATCAAGGGTCAATTGTGGTGTAAGTCATGAAAATAAGGCCTAATATGTTGTTACATTGACAACTTGGGAAAACTATAAGGTCCTCAAGTTGCCTACCTGGAAGTTCCCCTCCCCATTGTAGTCACATTGATAAGGTAGCCTAGTCAAACAACCGTCTTAATCACAGGGATCAGACATCTTGCCTGCTTATGTAAATTTCAATTCCCATCCAGTCAACAGAATTATTTACACAAACCACATTTTTCCATAAGAACCAGGGGGCATCTCAGCCTCTTACTGCAAAGCCTGCCTTCCACAGCCCCTGCTGGTTCACTAAGTTCCTGAATGCAACTTCTGTGTGGCCCTATATGCATGGTATTCTCTTCTCCCAGGTTTCCAATATATAAGACTAATAAACTACTATTGGTCTTGACTGTCTAGTATTTTTCATGTATCTGATCATCCCTATAGCTATAGGGCAGGACTCTCTCCCTTACCAAGAAGGTGACAAACATTGACCACTCTAAAGTCAAGGAAGTAGACAATAGTTTTTAGATATACATTAAAAACAAAATGGGCAAATTTTTTTGAAAAAATAACAAGAAACATATTAAAATATATTATGTAGGCACAGTAAACAGAATTGTTTGGCACTGATGCATGAAAAGACAGTCAGATCAATAAAACAAAAAAGAGTATAAAATTAGACCCAAGTAAATATGGGAATTTAGTATGTGATAACGGTATTTTAAATGAGAAAAAGATCAATTGTTCAGTAAATGATGTTAGGAAAATTGGGCATTTATTTTTGAGGGGGAAAATATAACTTTGGATTAAATTACTTCTTACTTAAAGATAAATGCCAGATGGCTGAAAGACTTAAACATAAAGAATAGATTTGGAAAATGTTTCTTAGAAGAAAACATGGGAAAATGTTTATATCTATGAAATAGAAGAAGCCTGTCTAAAGCAAGACACAGGACCCAGAAACTTTAAACAAAAATAATGATAAATTTAGCGACATGAAAAATTTACAAATTTTCTCAACAAAAGTACAAAAGTAAATAGAAGCTTCAAAATATATTTACAAAACATTACAAAGGAAGAGCTAGGTTTCCCAATATAGAAAGAATCCTTCTAAATCCTTGCAAATAATAAAAAAAGATAAACCAATATAAGAATTAGCAAAGTGCGCAAATAGGTTACATACATATATATGACTTGTAAATATGAAAAGATTATTAATCTCACCCATAATTTTAAAAACTAAATGAAAACAAGTATACAATATTATTTCACTTATAATATTACTAAAAATCCAACTATTTAAACACATGTAGAAGAATAGTCACCTACACAGAGTAGAGAAAGCTATGAGCCAATACCAAATACTCATATACTATTGGTTGAAGGGTATATTGATAGAATTAGTTTGGAAAGCAATTAAGAACATTTATCAAAGTAAAGACTGTACCCATCTATTGATCCATTGACTATATCACTTGGACTTTATCCTATAGGTATAACATGCTAAAATATATGTATATCCACAAAGAAGAATATTTATTACAGGTCTGTTTATAACAGCAAAAGAGTAGAAACACTCATGTATTCATTCAGGTAAATGCTTAAATAAATTCTGTACAACATTAAGCTGTTCAATATGGCAAGTTTATATGTACCTATAAAAAGTTTCTGAGATATATAGTTAACTGTACAAGAGCAGAATACAGAACAATGTGAATACTAAGTTCTCATTTGTATAAAAGCAATATAGATAAACAGATACAACTTTCATATTAAAGTATGCAAAAGACACTGTTAATAGTGAATGCTTCTAGGGAAAGTATCTGGGTGTCCTGGGTGGTAGGGATATATCTCTTATATTGTATATTCTTTTGCCTTGTTTAAAACTTTTACCATGTGTATGTTACCTTTTTAATTGAAGATTTCATGTTGTCAATTAAGAAAAAAGAAAAAGTCATGGGACATTTGGATTGAGAACCAGACAGAAAACATTCCTCTTAGTATGTACATTATCTGAAAAGAAAATAAATTTTCAAGTGTCCTCTTGAAACAACAGAGGAAGGGTGTGGCTTAAAAGTTTGTAGCAAGCAATGGGTAGTAAATGGAAATGACATTGATGCCATTATTACTAACTGAAGATGTGTAGGATATCATTTGTGCCTCTTTAGACTGAAGCTTTTGCTATTTTTTTGTGTTTTTTTTTTATTATGTTACATGTATACATATCTTCCCATTGCCCCTCGCCTCCCAGGCATACCCCAACCCCCCAGTGTTTTGCGTTCATTGGCTATGCTTATATGCATGCATAAACTGCTGAAAAATAATTGACAAATATAATTGTATATATTTAAGTGATGATCTGATAAGTATGTAAACATTGCAGAATAATTATCAAGATTAAGATAATTAACATATCTGCTACCTCATCTCATCTCATCTCATCTCACCTAATTACTATCTTTTTTGTTTACTTACAGTTTAAGAGCTTTTCTCAGTTCAGATTTTTATACCCCAACACCACTTTCTCATGTGTTTTTCCCAATATTTAAATAATTTTTGGTGTTCTGATTAAAAAACAATACGTATTCATTATAAAACTTTGAGAGAACATAGAAAAGTATAAAGAATATATTAAAAGTGTCTATGAACCTGTTACCTGGACAAAATCACTATTGTATTTTGGTATTTATCCTTCTAGAATTATACATATGTATTAGTAAATGTTGTAATGAATGCTATAAATTGTACATTTTACTGTGTTACATTATATATAGTAATTTAAACCAGATTTTCTGAAAAATATTAAATAAGAGACATTTACATTTCATGCTAATTAGTAAAGATATATATCATTATATCATCCTATATACTAAAAGGCTAATATGCAAATGGTCACCATGCGCTCACACCATAACAACCCATCAGCAGAAGGCTGTGTGTGTGGCAGGTGTGCATGGGTGGGCAGGGACTTGATACTGCGTCCCCAGTGGGGACTTTATCAGGGGGTGCATTGGGAGAATGGATGGTGGCTGCTGCTGCCCAGGGAAGAGCTGAGGCTCAGGCAATGAGGGCTAGGCCACGGCTCAGGCAAGCTGCAGTTGCTGTGAGGGCTGAAGCTCAGGCAAGCTGCAGTGGCTGCAAGAGCCAAGGCTCAGGAAGCCTTGTGTCCAGCAGTGGCAGCAGCAGAGGTGTGATGAGGGCATCACCTTCCCCTGATTGCCTGATTGCCTTCCACAGAAGGAGGCCAGAGGCAGCAGCAGTGAGGGGGTGATGGGGGTGGTGCCTTCCATCAAGAAGGGATACTTGGCAGGTACAGTGGATTCTGCAGTGGCCTTGGGGCTTGCACCTAATGGCTTGCCAGAAGCCAATTCTAGCATATCATAATTGCAAGAGTTTCATCAAAAGGTTGATGGAACTTGGGGAGTCAACTTGGGTTGAATCACATATGTTATCATCTGTTGGGAATGGCTAAAGGCATTTCCCCAAACCTGAAATGGATGATTGCTTGCTGCCAGACAGCTCAGGGAATCTTAATCTACATGTTATTGCCTCCTCTTGGCCAAACACCTGAACAGCCAGAGGTAATTCCCCAATATGACAATGGATTCTGTACCTAACCTTATGCTTTGATATGTATATATCTACCTTGCCTTAGGACAAATTGTGTTAATAAAAAGCAAGGGGTTCTGAGACAAGGATAGCTTAGTTTCTTCAGCCAAGCTCCTCTGCTCCTCCCCTTCCTCCCCAAATGCCTTTCAAAATTATGTTTTGTCTCTGAACTCTTATTTAATTTATGCACAGCCCTTCTCCAGATTGCTGAACCCTTCTAGATGCCAGATCAAGACCACTGGTGTTAAAGACTCTATGACCTGGGCCAACCTGGGCACTGGGCACAGCTCACAGGGCTGCCAGATGGCAGCATAGTGGATTGGACACAGTGACTGAAGCCAGCCCAGGCCCCGGGGGCATTGCTTTCACCACAGCTTCTGCAAGGCCTGTTGAACTGCTGCTCCACTTGCTATGATGCCTGGACAGATTCTGAATTCTTCCCTGATTGTGGGTTCTTTGCCAGGGCTAGGCCCTTTGACCAGGCTCCAAGCTCAGCTCTAACTGTGGAGGTCATGATAAATCTTCCCCTTGCACTTCCTAGATGTGAAACTGGGCAAGTTGCCCTAACCCATGAAAAGTGAGGTCATTGATGGACCATAAATTTAACAGCCTTATGAGGTGGCCTCTACTGTCAATTCTGGTCATCTCACATTGGTGTCCCAGGATCCACTGTCAACACAAACTCAGAATTGGGAAACTAAGTCCTCTCATAGGTGACATTCTCTAGCCAAACAACTTTGGAACCAGCCAAGTCTTTTTCCCCTCTACTGTGTCCAAAAGACACAAGACATATTGGCCTGAGGATAGAGCTCATGACTTAGCAGGGCATTCAGGCAGATTCAGGAAGTCTGCATAGGTGCTGGGATTGAGGTCACATTCTTCTTCTGGGGTTAGCTATCTATCTAGGTTGCTTAATCCTGCCTGTTGCTGGGATTCTGTGCTGTTCAATGGCTTCACGGTCCCCTTTACTAATATTAGTGTATGTGCATGTTCTGGGTGACAAGCTCATCTGGGGTTTGCCTCCATAGCCCTTCTCCTGCCTCCTCTACTAACCACCACAAATAACAAACCTCGGCTCTTTAGAAGCAATGTAGCAACACAGGACTGCTGCATCAGAACAGTTTTGCTCTAGAGAGGTTACTAGACATTTGCACTCCAATTTCCTCTGTTGTAAAAAGGTGGTGGGGTGGGATTAGATAGACTCCTATCTCACAATACATAAAAAATTTAACTCAAAATGAGTCAAAGACCTAATTTAAGAGCTAAAACTGCAAAATTCTTAGAAGAAAACACCAATAAATCTTTGTGATCTTGGATTCCATATGACAATAAAAACACAAGCAACAAACTAAAAAATACCTAAATTAGACATTATCAGAATTTTAAAAAAAATTGTGGTTTAAAGGACACAAAGTAAAAAGACAAATCACAGAATGAGAGAACATTTTTTCAAATTATAGATCTAATAAGGAAGTTGTATCTAGAATATGTAAAGAACTGTTAAAACTCAATAATAAAAAGACAGAGTCCAATTTAAATATGGGCAAAATATTCCAATGCACATTTCTCCAAAGGAGATATGTGAATGACTAATAAGCACATGAGAAGATGATCAAGATTATTAACCATCCAAAAAAATGCAAATCAAAACACAATGAGATACTACTTCACACCCACTAGATGGCTATAATAAACAAGATAGGTAAGCACAAGTGTTGTAAGGATGGGAAGAAGTGATAATCTTCAGGAACTGCTGGAAGGAATGTAGAATGGTGCATTCACTTTGAGAAACAGTCTGGCAGTTCCTTAAAAGATGAAACATAGATGTATGCCATATAACAACAGTTCCACTCCTAGGAATATACCTAATAGAAAGAACTTGATCACACAAAAACTTGTGCACGAATATTCATAGCAGTGTTATTAATAATATCTAAAAAGTAGAAACAGCCCAACTGTTCATCAGATGATGAATAAATAGATAAAATGTGATATATCCATACAATGAAATATTATTTGACCATAAAACCGAATAAAGCATTGATTCATGTTACAGCATGCATGAATCTTGAAAACATGTTAAGTGAAATAAGCCATTCAAAAAGTATCATGTATTGTGGATTAAATTGGTGGGAAATGCCTAGAATAGGCAAATCCATAGAAACAGGAAGGAGAAGGAGTTTCTTAGTGCCTATGGCTGGGGAAAATGGGAGAAGTTGGGGGTAGGAGGAGGACTGGAGACAGCTAAGTGGTATGGGGTTTATTTTGGAAGCAATAAAAATGTTCTAATATTTATTGTGGTGATAATTGCACAACTTTGTGAATATACTAGACTGATCAATTGTATACTTTATATGGGGAAATTGAAAACAAGGAAAAAAGCTGGATAAACTGCAAATTAATGAAATTTTTTATCCTTTCAGAGAACTAAGTTTATGTGAATTGCATCTCAAGCTGTTTTTAAATGGGGGAAAACAGTACAAAGTATGGAGCAATTTGGGTAAGATGGAACCATGGGGAATGCTTTGTGGAAAAGTTAACATTAGCACTAGTCTTCACAAAAGGAAAGAGAAAAGGCAGTGTGTGAAGAAAATTTAGAATTTGTAAGGAGGTGAGCAAAGAATCAGCAGAGAGAGCCTGGTTGGCTGTCTAGACAGTTCAATAAATTGGCAGTTTGGTGGATTCTCCACTGTATCAAGAGATGTACTCAGGTAGCTTATCAGTAGTATCTTTTATTCACCATGTATATTTTAAGTTTGTATGTAATTAAGTGTATAATTAATAGTAGCTAGGTAACTTGAACATTTTTTTCAAATGTGGTTAAAATCATATAAGCATTTATTAAATAATTTTGTAAACTTGACAACAATTATAGCAGTGAAGCATGATGATGTATCTTTCCAGTTTAATTAAAAGAAAATGATTTTTAAAATACAGTTCACTTTTTTCCAATATTTGATTATGATATTAGTTAAACATGTAATTAAAGGATAAAATCCATTTCCCCTTTCGGCCAACCAAAAACGTATTTATTTTCTGAAATGCATTGGAGTTTTTGTTTTCAATTTAAAGATGAAAACAAGAAAAAAAGCGAGACAAACTGCAAGTAAATGAAATTTTTTATGCTTTCAGAGAACTAAGTTTGTAGACCAAATAGATAACAAAAAAATCAAGAAAAAAAACACACAAAAAACCAACAGGTACCTTAAGGGAGAAACAAGACTTACTTAAAAATGTATATAGCAGTCCTCAACTTTATTACTAGAAAGATTCCATACCTGTTTTAGTAACAGGTATGAGTAATGTATAATTAGTGGAGATAAAATAGAATTATAAAAATGTTCAATTATACCCAGATCAGGTACAAAGAAGGAAAAAGAAACAGCAGTCCAGATGGCTTGGCTTAATGGTTGAGCATTGACCTGTGAGTCAAGAGGTCACGGTTCAATTCCTGGTCAGGCACATACCAGAGTGTGGGCTGGATACCCAGTGTGGGACATGCAGGAGACAGCTGATCAATGATTCTCTCTCATCATTAATATTTCTATCTCTCTCTCCCTCTCCCTTCCTCTCTGAAATCAATAAAATTATTTTTTAAAAACATATTCAGTGGTATACACACACACACACACACACACACACACACACATTAATATCATGTATATATGGAGAAGATGTTGATATAACTACCATAATAGCATCTTCCACACAGGATTTTTTTTAATAAAGCTTTATTGTTCAGATTATTACAGATGTTCCTCTTCTCCCCCACCCCTGCCATAGCTCCCTTCAACCTAGTTCCCATCCCACCTTCTGCCCTTACCACCAGCCACTGTACTCATCCATAGGTGTGAGATCTTTGTCCAGTCTCTCCCTGCACCCCCCTCACCCTTTTCCCCCTGAGAATTGTCAGTCCACTCCCTTTCTATGCCCCTGGTTCTATTATATTCACCAGTTTATTCTGTTCATCAGATTTTTTATTCACTTGATTTTTAGGTTCACTTGTTGATAGATATGTATTTGTTGTCACTTTGTTGTTCATAATTTTTATCTTTACCGTTTTCTTCCTCCTCTTCTTAAATAATACCCTTCAGCATTTCATATAATACTGGTTTGGTGGTGATGAACTTCTTTAGCTTTTCTTGTCTGTGAAGCTCTTTATCTGACCTTCAATTCTAAATGATAGCTTTGCTGGGTAATCTTGGTTGTAGATTCTTGTGAATATTTCTTGCTATTCCCTTCTGGCCTGCATAGTTTATATTGAGAAATCAGCTGACAGTTGTATGGGTACTCCCTTGTAGGTAACTAACTGTTTTTCTCTTGCTGTTTTTAAGATTCTCTATTGCCCTTAGCCTTTTAATTATGATGTGTCTTGGTGTCGTCATCTTCGAATTTCTCTTGTTTGGGATTCTTTGAGCTTCCTGGATTTGCAAGTCTATTTCTTTCACCAGGTGGGGGAAGTTTTCTGTCATTATTTCTTCTAATAGGTTTTCTATATCTTGCTCTCTCTCTTCTTCAGGCACTCCATAATTCAAATGTTGCTACTTTTAAAGTTGTCCCAGAGGCTCCTTACACTATCTTCAAATTTTTTAATTCTTTTTTCTTTTTGCTTTTCTGGTTGAGTATTGCTTGCTTCCTCATATTTCAAATATTTGACTTGATTTTTGGGATCCTACAGTATATTGTTGAATTTCTGTATATTATTCTTTATTTCAATTAATGTATGCTGAATTTCTGAATGGTCCTTTTCCATTTTTTTTTTTTTTGGTATTCTCACTAAGATTCTTAAAGGTCTCACTAAGTTACTCTGAGGTTTCTAGAATATTCTTGATTAACCTTATAACTGTGGTTTTGAACTCTATATCCAGTAGTTTTCTTTCCTCCATTTCTTTTGTTTGTAACTGATGCATGTGGATGAAACCAGTTTAGTGGAATCTAAGAATGTGAGAGATGTCAGGGAAACAGGATGAGGGGAGGAGGGAGTGGGGTCTCTGTCATGTCTAACTCAGCCCTTCAGGGGAGGTCTGTTTCTTTGTCTCCACATTTTGGCTGCTTCCCTGTGTTGATAGAGTGGCCTTGTGTGCTAGGTGTTCTATAGGGCCCAGTGGCTAGCCTCCCCAGTTACCTGAGGTGGACACTCTTGGTACACCCCTTTGTGGGCTGTGTGCACAGTCTTATTGTAGTTAAGCTTTGATTGCTGTTGGTATCATTGGGAGGAATTGACCTCCAGTTCAATTACTTTGTCTACGCTGGGAGAACTTATATGCTGGAGACACCTTTATGGGGCAGGACTTGCTTCAGTGGGGCTTCGGTGCTCATTGAGTCTGCCCCTTGAGTGTTTTGTGTATGAATGTGAAGAGTTGTAATCTGGTATGGTCTCACACTGACCATTGGGTACACTGGCTCTTGGATCTCCAAGGAGGAGCAAAGTCAGCCACTGCTTGAAGCCATCCAGCAGGAGCTATAGTGAGATCTGTAGTAGATTCCTTCTCTTTGTTTGGATTTGGAAGTTCCCAGATAAGGCCCAGCTATGAAGCAAGGCAAGCTACTATCACCAAGAGCCTTAGGCCTTCTTTTGGAAGCTGTTGAACTCTCTGACCCAGTTGCAGTTTGTTAAGTTAGCATATTAAAGGACAGGCAATTCATATGCAAAAGTCACTGCACAGAGCTTGGGTGAGGTTGTAAATTGGGTTGGGCAGGATCTCAGGGAATCACCAGGGCAGAGCAAATAGCAAAGGCTGCCAGTCAGCCATTTCTGTGTCTCAGCGTCCAACACCCCCATGCAGGAACAATGATTGCTGTGAGCACCTCTCAGAGAAAGCCACCTTCACATTCCTGTCCAACGCCAGACAGTCCAGTTTCTCCCTGTATGAGTCTGAGTCTCCAGAATCTCACCTGGAACTGGAGTACAGAGCAATTGGGAGCTTATATTCCCTCCTGATTTGAAAAACAACAACAGCACACCCAGTTGTCAGTCTGTTTTGAGCATGCCTCCATACCTCTGAACCTCTAAACCTCCTACCAGTTTCAATGTGCTTTTTTCTTTCTTCCTAGTTGTATAACTTCCACTCAGCCAGGTCTCCTGTTGTTCTGGATGATATTTGCTTTGTTTTTTAGTTGCATTTTTGATGTGGTTATGAGAGGCAGCAAGTACAGGTGGCCTATTCTACCATCTTGGTTCTCCCCCTACATGGTGGTTTTGAGAATTAAATGAGAATAAATGTTTTCAAATGACTATAGCAACTATTGGCTGAGAGTAGGATGTTAGTAGGCTCAATATATGTTGAATAGAAATTTTCTATAGAAATAGTTGAAATTGCAGTGGTATAGATTGGTCAAGATTTGTTTATAGACAAGGGTGGACTCATTTTTAGCCCTGTTGGATGACCATAATGACCATACACAAAAAGACTATTTTTAGAAGGGGTTGTGGGAAGAGGTGAGTGTGTGTGTGTGTGTGTGTGTGTGTGTGTGTGTGTGTAGGGTGGAGGTGAAATTAGAAAGGGGGGAAATATGGATGTGAACCAAGACTGATATATAAGCCAAGACATCCCTGATGCAGTTCTATTAACATGCAAATAAAGAGCAAGGCTAAGGATCTCTATCTTGTCAAAACAAACAAACAAAAACAAAAAAAGAGATTTCTTATTTGTTAACTGTCCTGAATCCAGCACTAATACCTGTGCCCAATCATATCCTACTAATGGCAGGGGGTAAAGGAGGCTTCAAACTCCTGTTAGGTAACTAAGCACTATCAAATCTGAAAAATTCAAGGTGAGTGCTGTAGCAGCCATAGGACTGGAGATACCTGGGATGAAATTCACAGAGACCTTCATATTTTCACATACTCTATTATTCAGTTCCCAAAGTGATGTTAAACCTCAACAAATATTTAGGAAACCCTGCATTTGAAGTCTCCAGCTGTGCTTTGTTTCTATCTGCAAGCTGCTAGCAAGCACCCTCTGGTGAGTCTGCATCTGTGTCATGAGACCTGGAAGAAGAAAAAGGGAAGACTCTCTACATGTAAAGCTTTTCAAAATGGAGTCAGTCTAAAGGATCCAGTGGAGTCAATGAAGTATAATATCACTTTTGTATTACAGTCAACATATTGTAATTCTGAGTAACCAAATGAGGTCTTGGCTTGCTTGATTACTACCTGCTGAGTTTGGGGGATGGATGGAAATTGAGCTAGTGTGATACCATAAATGCCAAAGAGCAGCACACTAGATGCCTGGGAGTTTAGAAGCAGAAGTTTGTATTTTATTTTGATGTGCACTTATAAATAATTGGCACAAAAGTGGGAAGAGGGAAACTGGAACTGGGACTCCATTATTTTTCAAATTCATGTGAAACAAAAACAGTTGATATTATAATGTGAAAAAATGTAGAATATTATGCCATCTCATTCATTATTTCAGCTCTGTCCTGGTCCCCTGACTTGTCTTAACCTGCCCCTTTTCATCATCCAGCTGAACATGTCATCCCCTACTTGAAAATCTTCAATGACTCTTCATTAACTATAGGGAAGAACATAATAATCTCAGCAAGTACAGTGGTACCTCGAGATACGAGTGCACTAACATACGAGAATTTTGACATACGAGCCATAAAGCAAGAGATTTTTTGCTTTGAAATACGAGCAACATTTGAGATATGAGTAATCGCGTGGATTGGCTGGCTGCACACGACCCACCAGTTTACCACGACTCGAGAGTCTCATAGTTTACCACGTCTCAGTCAGTGTGCTTGTTTATCTCATTGTCGAAGCATCTTTTGTGCATTTACATACTTTATCACATTTCTTTTTATAACCATGGGTCCGAAGAAAGCGAGTGGAAAGGTCAGTGCTCAGAAGAGGATGATGTCTATTGAATTAAAGCATGAAATCATAGAAAAATATGAGCAAGGTGTGCGAGTGGCTGACTTGGCGAGGCAATACAGGCATAGTACTTCAACGATATGCACTGTGCTTAAACAGAAGGAGTTGTAAAGGGTATAAGGCCAGCTAAGGGCGTTACAATAATTTCTAAGCTGCGTAGCTCTCTCCATGAAAAGATGGAGAATCTACTGATGGTGTGGGTGACGAAGAAGCAGCTTAAAGGAGATACATTAACACAGGGGATCATATGCAAGAAGGCGGGAGCGATTTACCGTGATTTGCTGGAGCAGTTGAATCTCACAGAAGCAGCGGGGCTGGCAGTCCAGGCTCTCTTGGACAAGGAGAGACTGCCACAATGGATGGCACTCCCCAGACTGTGGGACTCAGGTGCAGAGCCCATGCCATCTTGAAGGGGAAAATGGCCTTTCTTTGTAAACTCATCCACACTGCCAGCCAGACAGGCCTTGGAGCAGCCCTGCAACCCAGCACCACTCCAGCCAGAGTTCTGATGCCACAGCTGCAGACCTGTAGACCCTGGAACCTCTGCCTCCAAAGCAAAACATACCAGGCCAGAAGGGAATAGATTGAAATATATAAAGTGATGCAAAACAAGGGTCTTAACCCAAGAAAATTATACCCAGCAAGGCTATCATTCAAAATTGAAGGTGGAATCAGGAGCTTCACAGACAAAAAAGGGCTAAGAAAGTTTATCACTACCAAGCCAACAATGCAAGAAATGCTAAAGGGACTGCTATAAAAAAAAGAAAGAGAACAGCAAGAAAAAACACAAACACTAAGGAAAAATAGTTAAACAAACATGAAATTGTTAATAATATCATTAAACGTAAATGAGTTAAATGCACCAATCAAAAGACATAGGTAGCTAAATGATTAAGAAAACATGACGCATATATTTGCTGTTTACATGAGACCCCCCCTCAGAGCAAAGGATTCACACAGAATGAGAATGAAAGTATGTAAAAACATTTTTCAGGCAAATAGAAATTAGAAAAAAGCTGGGATGGCGATACTTATACCTGATAAAATAAACCTCAAAGTAAAGGCTAAGAGATAAGGAAGGCAACTACATAATACTAAAAGAAGCAATTCATCAAGAAAATAGAACTCTGGTAAACATATATGCACCTAATACAGGAGCACCAAAATACAGAAAAAAAAAAACCTTCCTGGAAGATATCAAGGGAGAGATTGACAACCATAAAATCATGATAGGGAACTATAATACTCCACTGAAATCACTGGACAAATCCTGTAGACAAAAAAATCAGGAAAGAAACAACAATTTTAAATAACTCACTAGATCAGATGGACCTAACTGACATCTTCAGAGCATATCACCCCAAAGCCATGGAATATAGGTTCTTCTCAAGTGCACATGGGACATTTTCAAAAATAGACCACATATTGGGTCACAAGCAAAGTCTCCCCAAATTAAAAAAGATTGAAATCATATCAAGCATTTTTTCAGACCACAATGGCATAAAATGAGAAATAAACTGCAATAAAAACATTCAAAAAAAATTCAAACACTTGGAAATTGAATAGCATGTCACTAAACAATGATTGGGTTATAAATGAGATCAAAGAAGAAATTAAAAATATTCTGGAGACAAATGACAATAAAAACACAACAATGCAAATGCTATGGGACACAATGAAAGCAGTGCTGAAAGGGAAGTTTATAGCTCTACAGGCTTATCTCAAAAAAAAAAACAAGAAAAAATGGCAATGAATAAACTAACTCAACAACTCAATTAATTAGATAGAGAGCAAAAAGAAAAGAGCACTATGAGCAGAAGGAAGAAAATAATAAAGATCAGAGCAGGAAGAAATGACATAGAGACCAATAATAACAATAATAATAATAATAATAATAATTATTATTATTATTATTATAATAATACAAAAAGCAACAAAACCAAGAATGGGTTCTTTGAAAGAATAAACGAGATTGATGAATCTTTACCCAGGCTCACCAAAAGGCAAAGAGAGAGGACTCAAGTAAACAATATCAGAAATAAGAGAGACAAAATAAATACAGACTCTACAGAAATAAAAAGTGTTGTTAAAAAATATTATGAACAACACTATTCTAACAAATTACACAACCTAGAGGAAATGAACATATTCCTAGAAAAACAAAACCTTTCAAAACTCACACAGGAAGATTCTAAAAATCTCAATACGCTGGTAACTATGGAAGAAATTGAAGCAGTCATCAAAAATCTTCCAGCAAACAAAAGCCCAGAGCCAGACAGCTTCACTGAGGAATTTTACCAAACATTCATAGAACTAAAACCCATCCTTCTTAGGCTATTCTAGAAAATTCAAGAAGAATGAAGACTTCCAAACACCTTCTATGAAGCCAGCATCACCATAATACCAAAACCAGATAAAGACAACACAATGAAAGAGAATTATAGGCCAATATCTCTCATGAACATAGATGCCAAAATCCTCAACAAAATTCTAGGAAATCGAATCCAGCATTACATCAGAATGATCATACACCATGACCAAATAGGATTGATCAAAGGGACGCAAGGATGGTACAATATTCACAAATCAATGAATATGATATATCACATAAAAAAATTGAGAGATAAAAATCACATAGTCATAGTAATTGGTACAGTAAAAGCATTTGACAAAATCCAACACCCTTTTTTCATAAAAACTCTCAGCAAGGTGGGAATAGAAGTGTCATACCTCAACATAATAAAAACCATATATCACAAACCCACAGCCAACATCATACTCAATGGGCAAAAACTAAAACTATTTCCCCTAAAAACAGGAACAATACAGCGATGCCCATTCTCACCACTTCTACTCAACATAGTGCTAGAAGTATTAGCCATTGCTATCAGACAAGAAAAAGAAATAATAGGCATGTAAATTGGAAAAGAAGAAGTAAAACTGTCCTTATTTGCAGATGACATGATACTGTACATAGAAAACCCTAAAGACTCCATCATAAAAATATTAAACATGATAAATGAATTCAGCAATGTAGCAGAATACAAAATTAATACCAAGAAATCTATGGCATTTCTGTATACCAATAATGAACTTACAGAAAGAGAGATGAAAAAATCAATCCCATTTACATTAAGATACCTAGGAATAAACCTAACTAAGGAGATAAAATACCTATACACAGAAAACTACACAACACTGAAAGAAGAGATAGAGGAAGACATAAACAAATGGAAGAACATACCATGTTCATGGATTGGGAGAATCAATATCATCAAAATGTCCATTCTACCCAAAGCAATCTATAAATTCAATGCAATTCCCATGAAAATACCAAAGGCAAACTTCACAGACCTAGAATAAACTTTCCAAAAATTCATCTGGAATATAAAAAACCTTGAAGCAATCCTGAGAAAGAAGAACAAAGTAGGTGGGATCTCAATACCAGATTTCCAGCTGTATTACAAAGCCACTGTTCTCAAAACTGCCTGCTACTGGCAGAAGAGCAGACACATAGATCAATGGAATAGGATAGAGAACCCAGAAATAGATCCAAACCACTATGCCCAATTAAGAGTTGATAAAGGAGGCACAAATATACAATGGAGTCAAGACAGTCTCTTCAACAAATGGTGTTGGGAAAATTGGAAAGATACATTAAAAAAAAAATGAAACTAAACCACCAACTTACACCATACACAAAAATAAACCCAAAATGGATAAGGGACTTAAAACATAAGATGGGAAACCATAAAAATACTAGAGGAATCCACAGGCAACAAAATCTCCTGTATATGCCAAAAGAACTTCTTCACTGATAGAGCTCCTCAGGCAATGGAAACTAAAGAAAAAATAAACAAATGGGAAAACTTCAAAATAAATAGCTTTTGCACAGCAAAGGAAACTATCAACAAAACAACAAGAAATTCCACTGCTTGGGAGAACATATTTGCCAATGATATCAATGATAAGGGTTTAATCTCCAACATTTACAGAGAACTCATACAACTTCACAAAAATAAGATAAACAACCCAATCAAAAAATGGGCAACTGAACTGATCAAAATAAGCACTTCTCGAATTAAGAAAGAATCAAGGCCAAGAAACATATGAAAACATGCTCAAAGTCACTAATCATCAGAGAGATGCAAATCAAACCACAATGCAGTACCATCTCACACCTGTCTAAATGGCTATCATCAACAAATCAAAAAATGACAAGTGTTGGCCAGGATGCGGAGAAAAAGGAACCCTTGTGTGCTGCTGGTGGGAATGCAGACTAGTGTAGCCACTGTGGAGAAGAGTATGGAGTTTCCTCAAAAAACCAAAAATGGAACTCACATTTGACCCAGTGATCTCACTTCTAGGAATATACCCCAAGGAACTAGAAACACCAGTCTGAAAGGATATATGCACCCCTATGTTCATAGCAGTGCACACCATAGCTATGGTTTTGAAACAGCCTAAGTGCCCATCAGCAGATGATTGGATTAAAAAACTGTGGTACATCTACACAATGGAATACTACACTGTGGTAAAAAAGAAGGAGCTCCTACCATTTGCAACAACATGGATGAGATGGAAAGCATTATGATTAGTGAAATATAAGCCAGGCAGAGAAAGATAAATATCACATGATCTCACTCATCTGTGGAATATAATGAATGACATAGACTGATGATCAAGATCAGATCCAGAGAATGAGAAATGTTGATCAAAACATCAAACTTCGGGGAAGGTAGGTGTTCTTGGGAAGAAGTGGGGGAGATCAACAAAGTGTCTTTCATACATGCATATGGGCACAATCATTGGACACAGACAACAAGGGGAAGTGGGGTATGAGAGGGAGCGGGGGAGTGGTAATGGAAGAATAAGGACACAAGCAAAAAAATTAAATTTAAAAATTATTATAGCCGAGACCGGTTTGGCTCAGTGGATAGAGGTCGGCCTGGGGACTGAAAGTTCCCAGGTTCAATTCCGGTCAGGGGTATGTACCTTGCTTGCGGGCACAACTCCAGTAGGGGGCGTACAGGAGGCGGCTGATGGATGTCTCTCTCATTGATGTTTCTGACTTTCTATCCCTCTCCCTTCCTCTCTGTAAAAAATCAATAAAATATATCTTTAAAAATTATTATTATAAAATATTAAATCTAATCCATGCCGTGGTCACCATAACCTTAAGAGAATATGTTTCATGTGATAAAGATTATTAAATGAAACTGTCTAGCATGAAAATCATTTTGGAAGGAAGAAAAGAGAAGTTTCCTTCAAATGTTGTAAGGGTTGTAATTGAAACTCAATATATTTGGCCTTTTGAGCTAAGGTAAGTAATCTGTGCTTTTGCCCCTCTGAAAAAGTTTATATAAAGTTACAAAAAGAAATTGACAGCCAGTTTGAAATTGACTTGCCTTGGCCTAGAGCAAAGAATATCCTCACATTATATTATTCTACCATGTCATTTAATTTTTGATATTTCACAACAGTATATTGTACAATTGTCCCAAATAAAATTATAAACTAATTCTTTGAATATTTAGAAACAATTTTAAAAAGATATTGAAAGGATTTAATCCCTTTCAGAAGGAATTAAGGCACTGGGAAGGCACTTGAGCATTCTACAGTGATACTTCGAGATACGAGTTTAATTCGTTCCGTAACCTTGAGGCGTGGGAAACTATGAGACTCTGGAGTCAGGGTAAACTGGTGGGTTGTGTTCAGCCGGCCGATCCGCGTGATTACTCGTATCTCAACTGTTGCTCGTATTTCAAAGCAGAAATCGCTCGCTCAACGGCTCATATCTCAAAAATCTCATATGTTAGGGCACTTGTATCTCGAGGTACCACTGTATACTGGCCCCTCTTACCTCTTTTACCAAGAAGGCTTCTCACAATCCAATTGCCTTCAGCTGTAGCCAGAGCTTGCTATTTACACTGAGGTTGAAGCCCCGACGTGGCTGGTAGTATAATGGATCTGTCTCTTGCCAAATGGTGTGATCTGGGCCCTACCTGGGGAAGTTATCTGAATTCCCCAAGATCAGTGTTCAGTGCTGGGGCCCCTGCCAGCAGGCAAAGGGATCCCAAGGCAAGTACTGGGCGTGGAGGCCACGGGGGCATAGGTTACCATGGAGACAGAACTGAACCTCACAACACCCTGCTTGGCCCCAGAGGATGACTGGTTATCCAGAGACGGGTAAGATTCCTCAGGGAAGGAACAACCTAAGACAGGCACAGTCTCAGAGAGGCCATCAGGAGAGAACTTGGGAGTCAACAGAGGTGGGACACAGACCCTCATCACCCCCCAACCTTGCGGGGGTCTGGACCCTCACCCCTTCTCAGAGAGATCTCCTGCCCCCATTGCTACTTCGCTTCCCACACTCAGCACAGATCAGGGCTCAGCACATATCAGGGCTCAGCACAGATCCTGGTAACAGGGAAAGACTGGGCCCAGCTCAGATCAGAATCCAGTTAACAGACAGAAACATGAAAATAGCAGCTGCCTATATCTAAATTCAGCCTAGTACTAGGAATGCTCAGTGCCTACTCAATGCAAATAAATCTTTCCACTAATATTTACAGGGTAATCTAAAATTGTTGGTAGAGTATTAAATTTGACAGTAAAAGAGTAATCAAGCTTTCAGATTAATTTAAATTGGCGAATTGAAATAAGTGAATACCCAAGAAAATTTAATTGTACTAAACAAAAAGCTGTTTCTACAGTATTAACTAAAATTTCTACTGGTTGTTCATCTCATGGTAAAATTGCTTAACATGCAATGAACATAAAATAGGCATATTTGTGTGCAAAAAATTAAAATTTAAAGTTATCAAGATTGTATTAAAATTTTTTTCAATATTCTTCATTAATCAAAAAAGGGGAATAGTAGGATAATATCATGTAAAGGAAAATATCTGGTAAGTAAATTACATATAGAAAATTTTTACTTTAGAAAATTAATTTTCATTTTTAATACTAACAGCAAGACACGCATGGAAAACACACAGGGTATCAAAATAAGCCAAAGGAAAAGCCAGTAGGCAAAAATAAAAAGAACTCCAAGTCAATTTTATAAAAAAGATCCCTGTATTAACTCTTGTTCGAGAATATGTTTATATACTTTCAGAAAACAACTCCAAGACCAAGTGGACTCCTGCAACAGAGAGAACCTGAAAGGTCTGCTCCAACCACGAAGACAAGAGGAGAAACAGTCCAGGATGGAAGACGGGGATGACGCCTTGCCATGTGAACAGTCTGCAGCTGTGCATCACTACAGGATGCCTAGGACCAATCTAGAGAGTGTCGGACCTGCATTGCCACCAATTGTCCACTATCTAGATACCATTGATGACGTGTACACATAAGGAACTGTTTGGCATTGAAACTGGGACTCAGAACTATTCAACATTGAAATTGGGACTCAAACATTTTTTGTTCTTATAACTTTATTTCTAGCCTACAAAAGCAAGGTGTTTTTAAAGAAAAGAATCAGGGGTTGGGGAGAACAGATACAGAGGCAAACAAGCACAGGCTAGAGAGGTCTTGTGCTTAGTCTCAGAGGTCAATTTCAAAACACTGCCACCCAGTGGATGACTCACAAATGAACTCTTGCATGATCACAAAAGAATAAAGAGATTAAGACACACCTCAGCAGTGGAACAGAGGGAATTGCAATACCCTCCCAACTGGGAAATAAGAGTGTCAAACAAAACAATAGTAGAAGTGAATGACCTCCACTACTACCATTCTGTTTATTTCTATTTCTATTTTTTAATTTTTTTGCATATTTTAATTAAAAACTATTTTTTTCTTTTCTTCCCAATTGATTTTACCTTTTTTAATTACATTTTTATTTTCAACTACTATTACTACTACTATTTTACCTTTTGGGAAAAAAAGTGTCATTTTTTTACTCTTAATTTTACTTTCATATTAGAGTTCTACATTCTATTTTGATCTTACCTTTAGCATAATTTTATTCTGTCTCAACTCTACCTTTATGTCAACACTCTCTTCCTAACTTTCCCCATTTTGTGGTATTGTTTCTCTTTCCCTTTTCCAACTTTAGATTCTCCCTATTCTTTCTCTCTATCTGGTTAAAATTTCACCCTACTTATATACCTAATTTCAAATCCCCTACTCCAAGTCCATACAAACCTCTCTCTTCTTGTCTTCACTAACCAAAAAAAATGTTTTTCTCTAGGTCCTTTTGTTGTTGTTTGCCTGAATGGTGAGTATATTGATTTTTTTATACATTTTGTGATTTTTTTTTTTGCTCATTCTACCTGTTTTATTTTTCTTTTTGTTTGTTTTCTTTTGGTCTGTTTTTTAGTTTTCTTTTCTGTTGCCTCCCTTGATATTGGTTGTTATTTGTAGTTTGCATTAATCTCCAGGTACTTGTTGCCAGCATTTCTTGGAATTAGTGTCTGTTCTATTGGAGTTTGCTCCTTCACATCTATAACTTGGTACCCTTTTTTCTTTTGTTCTCTTTCTTTTCTCTCTGACTTTTTTATCTTTTTCTTTTCTTCTTATTTTTTATTTTATATTATTTTTTCTCCATTCTTTCAATATGATTTTGGCACTTCTTTCTTTTCTTTTTTCCTCATTTTCCCCTTCTTTCTCTGCTTACTGCTAATTTGTCTTTATTGGTGGTCACCTTATTTGTGGTTATTAACTTCGTGAATACATTTCTGTTCAGACTCTTGTGTGTTTTAATTAGTCATGTTGTAGTTTGTGCCTTTAAATCAACTAAGGAGAGAGAACTACATAACAAGACACCCGGAGAAGAAAGACCATGGGCAGACGAAGAAACAGCCTGCATATGACAGCAAAGCAGGTATCACCAGAAAAGGAAGTAAACAAAATAGAAGAAGAAATAGACCTGCCAGAGAAAAAGTTCAGAAAAATGGTCATAAGGTTGCTGAAAAAAATGAAAGACAAAATTGACAATGTGAGTAAGAGCCAATAGAAAATGAAGAAAGGGCAAGAAAAAATGAAGAAGAAGCAAGAATAAAAGAATAATAAAGAAGAAATGAAAAATGACATCACTGCTATAAAGAATGCAATAGAAAGCATCAAAAGTAGACTGGAAGAAGCAGAGAACCACATCAGTGAGATAGAAGTCAAGGTAGGAATAAATACCCAAGTACTGCAGCTTCTAGAAAAAAATAAATAAAATAAAGGAGATCCTAAGGGAACTTTGGGATAACATGAAACTAAACAACATCCCGATAAATATAGTTCCAGAAAGAGTAGAAACTGAGCAAGGAATAGAAAACCTGTTTGAAGAAATAATGACCGAAAACTTCCCCAATATAGGAAAGAAAAAACCCACACAAATCCAAGAAGCTCACAGAGTCCCAAGCAAAATGAACCCCACAAAACCAACACCAAAGCACATTATAATTAAATTGGCAAACACCAACAACAAAGTAAGAATCTTAGAAGTAGCAGGAGATAAACAGAAAGTTACTACAAAGGAACCCCCATAAGACTAGCTACTGACTTCTCAACAGAAACTCATCAGGCCAGAAGGGAATGGAATGAAATATACAAAGTCATGCAAAGAAGGGTCTGAATCCAAGAATACTGTACCCAGCAAGGATTTCAATAAAAATTGAAGGTGAACTCGGGAGATTCACAGACAAAAAATGACTAAGGGAATATATTACCATCAAACCAGCAATACAAAAAAATGTTAAAAGGTCTGCTGTAATAAAAAGAAATAGAAAGCAAAGAAGGAACTCAGGGGTAAAAACTAAAAATGACGACAGATAAGTACCTATTAATAATAACTTTAAATGTAAATGTATTAAATGCTCCAATCAAAAGACATAGGGTAACCGATTGGATAAGAAAATATGATCCATATATCTGCTGTCTACAAGAAACCCACTTCAGGAAAAGAGTTGCTCACAGATTGAGGGTGAAGGGATGGAAGATGGTATTTCAGGCAAATGGGAATGAAAAAAAAGCTGGGGTTGCAATACTTATATCTCACAATTTAGGTGTCAAAGTGAAGGACATAACCAGAGATAAAGAAGGCCACTTCATAATACTAATGGGAACAATCCAACAAGAAGAAATAACTCTGGTAAACGTATACACACCAAATATAGGAGTACCAAAATACATTAAAAAAAACAACTTCTGGAGGATATTAATGGAGAGATAGACTGCAATACAATCATAGTAGGAGACTTTAATAGCCCAGTGTCACCACTGGTTAAATCTTCTAAACAAAAAATCAACAAAGAAACATCAATCTTAAAAAAGACTCACTAGACCAGGTGGAATTCATTGACATCTTCAGAACATTTCACCCCAAAGCCACAAATTATACATTCATCTCCAGGGCAAATGGGTCATTGTCAAAGATAGATCATATGTTGGGTTATAAGAAAAGTCTCTTCAAATTCAAGAAGATAGAAATCATATTAAACATTTTCTCAGACCACAGTGGCATGAAATTGGAAATCAACTATAATAAAAACAATACAAAGAAATCAAACACATGGAGACTAAACAACATGCTATTAAACAGCAATTGGATAACCAGAGAGATCAAGGAAGAAATAAAAAAAATCATGGCAACAAATGACAATGACAACACAATACAAAATTTATGGGACAGAGTGAAATAAGTCTTGAGAGGGAAGTTCATAGCTCTACAAGCCTATGACAAAAAACAAGAAACAAGGGTAAAAAATTTCCTAACCCTACAACTGAAAGAGCTAGAAATGGAGCAACAAGAAAATCCCAGTGTAAGCTGAAGGAAGGAAATAGTAAAGATCAGAGCAGACATAAACAACATGGAGACCAAAGAAACAATTTAAAATTTCAATACAACCAAGAGCTGGTTATTGAAAGGATAAACAAGATTGATGGACCTCTACTCAGGCGCACCAAGAAGCAAAGAGGGAAGACCCTAATAAAAAAAAATCAGATATGAAAGGGGAGAAATAACAACAGATTCCGACAAAATACATAGGATTGTTAAAAAATATTATGAACAGCTCAATTTTAACAAATTTGACAACCTGCAAGGTATGTTCATATTCCTAGAAAAATAAAACCTCCTAAAACTCAATCAGGAAGGATCTCAACATCTCAATAGTTCAATAATATAGAAGAAATTGAAGCAGTCATCAAAAAGTTTCCAGCAAACAAAATTCAGGGACCAGACAGCTACAGAGTAGAGTTTTAGCAAACATTCAAGGAAGAATTAAAACTTATCCTCCTCAGACTATTCAAAACTATTCAAGAAGAAGAAACACTTCCAAACACCTTCTATGAAAGTAGCATCACCCTAATACCAAAACAAGATAAAGACAACACAAGGAAATAGACTTATAGGCCAATATCTGTCATGAACATAGATGCCAAAATCCTCAACAAAATTCTAGCAAATCGGATCCAGCAGTACATCAGAAAGATCATACACCATGACCAAGTAGGATTCATCTCAGGAATGCAAGGATGGTAAAATATCAGTAAATCAATAAACATGACACATCACATAAGCAAATTGAGAGATAAAAATCACATAGTCATATCAATTGATGCAGAAAAAGCATTTGACAGAATCCAACACCATTTCTTGATAAAAACTCTCAGCCAAGTGGGAATAGAAGGAGCATACCTCAAGATCATAAAAGCCATATATGATAAACCCACAGCTAACATCATACTCAATGGGCAAAAACTAAAACCATTTCCCCTAAGAACAGGAACAAGACAGGGATGCCCACTCTCACCTCTCCTGTTTGACATAATACTGGAAGTATTAGCCATTGCAATTAGATAAGAAGAAGAAATGAAAGCCATCCAAATTGGAAAAGAAGAAGTAAAGCTGTTCTTATTTTCAGATGACATGATATTGTCCAAAAAAACCCGAAGGACTCCATCCCAAAACTATTTGACTTAATTAATGAATTTTGCAATGTATCAAGATACAATAATAATGGCAAGAAATCTGTGGCATTTCTATACACTAATAGTGAAATTATGAAACAGAGACTAAAAATGCTATCCCATTTACCATCGCACCAAAAAAATTAAGATACCTAGGAATACACCTAACTAAGGGGTTAGAAGACCTATATGTAGAAAACTACAGGACACTGAAAAAAGAGATAGAGGAAGATGTTAACAGATGGAAGAGCATACCATGGTCATGGATTGGAGAATCAACATCATTAAAATGTCCATATTACCCAAAGCAATCTATAGATTCAACGCACTACCCATTAAAATACCAACAACATATTTCACAGACCTAGAAAGAATTCTTCAAAGATTCATCTGGAACGAAAAAAGACCACGAATAGCTACAGCAATTCTGAGAAAGAAGAATAAAGTAGGTGGGATCTCAATACCAGATTTCAAGCTATACTACAAAGCAACTGTTCTCAAAACCACCTGGTACTGGCACAAGAACAGACATATAGATAAATGGAATAGAATAGAGAACCCAGATATCCAACCAAGCCACTGTGCTCAACTAATATTTGACAAAGGAGGCATGAACATTCAATGGAGCCAAGATAGCCTCTTCAATTAATGGTGCTGGGAAAATTGAACAGATACATGCAAAAAAATGAAACTGGACCACCAGCTTACACCAAATACAAAAATAAACTCAAAATGGATACAGGACTTAAACATTAGAAGGGAAACCATAAAAATACTAGAGGAATCCACAGGCAGCACAATCTCAGATACATGCCGAAAGAACTTCTCTGATACTGCTCCAAAGGCAATGGAAGCTAAAGAAAAAATAAACAAATGGGACTACATCAAAATAAAAAGCTTTTGCACAGCAAAAGAAACCATCAACAAAACAAGAAAGATCACTGTATGGGAGAACATATTTGCAAATGTTATCACTGATAAAGGTTTAATCTCCAAATTCTACAGCCAATTTATACAACTTAATAAAAGGAAGATGAACGTTCCGATAAAAAAAAATGGGCAACGGACCTAAATAGAACCTTTTTGAAAGACGACAGAAGGAAGGCCAAGAGACACATGAAAACATGTTCAAAGTCATTAATCATCCGAGAGATGCAAATCAAAACGACAATGCGATACCATCTTACACCTGTCAGAATGGCAATCATCAACAAATCAACAAACGACAAGTGTTGGCGAGGATGCGGAGAAAAAGGAACCCTTGTGCACTGTTGGTGGGAATGCAGACTGGTGCAGCCACTGTGGAGAACAGCATGGAGTTTCCTCAAAAACTAAAAATGGATCTCCCATTTGACCCTCTAATCCCACTCTTAGGAATTTATCCTAAGAAATTACAAACACCAATCAGACAGGATTTATGCACCCCTATGTTCATAGCTGCACAATTTACAATAACTACAATTTGGAAACAGCCTAGGTGCCCGTCAGCAGATGAGGGGATCTGAAAACTGTGGTACATCTACACAATGGAATTCTATGCTGCCATTAAAAAGAAGGAATTCTTACCATTTGCTGCAACCTGGTTGGAACTGGAGAGCCTTATGCTTAGTGAAATAAGCCAGTCAATGAAGGAGAAGCATCACATGATCTCACTCATTTGTGGATAATAAAGAACATTATAAACTGATGAACAAAAGGATAGATACAGAGGCAGTAAATCTTCAAACAGCCTGTGAAATTACAGCAGGATGATTAAAGTTAGGTGAGGTAGATAAGAGTTCAATCAAAGGACTTTTATTTATGCATATAAGCATAACCAATGAGCACAGACACTGGGGGGTTGGGGTATGCCTGGGAGGTGGGGGTTGCAATGGGAACATATGTGTACATGTAACATAATAAAAAATAAACATAAATAAAAATAAACTTTAAAGTGTCACAGCATTAGAAATGTTGATAATCAATGTCTTAGGATATACTTAATAGCACATCTTATTGTTTCCTTATCTCTAATATTAACCGAATCAATGGAAAAAAATGTGTATGTGATATTATTGATATGAATTGTGTCCTCACAGTGCTATCAGGGATGCAAGCAGAAGAGGAAAGAAGGGCTATAATAAATGCATATATCTACTCAGAAGATTTGTTCCCTAAGGAAAACTAGTGAGTAGGGGTGTTTACCGATATTTTGTTTTCAGGGCCAAGAATTCAAATTTGTCTTATCAAGGGAGGCCAGTCAGTTTGCTTGAAAAATCACTGCATCTTGTCTTGGGTGGTTGGAATTACAGAAATGATATCTTTTGTATACATAGAGTTGCTTTATTGAAGCCACACATTATTGAGTATGGTCAGCTGGGAAGAAGAGGGGTGTTTGCCTCACCAGCAAGCTACATCTTCACACCTGAGGAAATCAAAGCATTGTCCCTTCAAGGGAATTCACAACCCTTCCTTCTCCCATCTGGTACTGGATTATAGGGGGGAGCAGGGGAGATAAGTACATGTACAGTAGAAGTTAGATGGCACAGGAAGAAGTGCTGGACAATAGAGGCCTGTCAGCCTAAGGTGGGATAAAGATAATTCATCAGGAGTGGGGCCCTAATGCAAGCCTGCAAAAAATGGGAAGTTAATTGGTTACTTTGGAAAAATTTCTGATTAAAATCCCAGGAGAACAAAGCTTTCTCTCTCACGCATGCTCAGTAACCTGCATTCGTCCCATTCCCTTGAGCATTCTTTTCATAGCTATGTGGCCTTAGCAGGGCATGACCAGTGGCCATGCAGACTACACATGCAGATTCCAGGCAGTAGCCTGGATGCATCAGCAAATAAATGGATCACAGCCAGAATAGAAGCAAAGCTAGCCAAACACTGGACTTGGACTAAGCATTAATATAACACAGTATCTCTGGATATTGATTCTATTTTTGACATTGATTTTCCATGGTGGACAGATGAAGATAGGCCATCAGAGGGCTATCTTTTTGATTTTGCATTAAAAATAAATATTACCATCAGTCCTCATCCTTTCCTGCGGGTCCCCAGAAATGCTTTTCCTCACTACACTGCAAGAACCCCACATCTACTAGTAACATGTTCACCATTCCAAATCAAGTCTGCATCCATCACCATTTAACCCCCCTATACGCTTTTTTACCTTCCTCAACCTCACTTCCCCCTGGTAATCACCACACTGTTGTCCATATCCATGAAGTTTTTTTTCTCTTTTTTTTTTGTTCTATCCTTCTACTCCTCCACATAGCTCCCCATCCCCCAAGAGCTATCAGCCTGTTCTCTAAATATAAATCCATCTCTATTTTGCTTGTTAGTTCATTTTGTTCATTAGATTTCATATTTGAGTGAAATCATACTGTACTCATCTTCCTCTGACTGGCTTATTTCACTTAGCATAGTATTTTCCAGTTCCATCGATGCTGTCGCAAAGAGTAAGATTTCCTTCCTTTTTTTTTTTTTTTTTAATGGCCAGTTGGTGCAGTTACTGGGAAAGCTGTATGGAGTTAACTCAAAAAATTAAAAATGAAACTGCTTGATGACCCAGTGTTTCCACTTCTGGCAATTTATCTGAAGAAACCCAGAACACTAATTTAAAAAAATTATGCATATCTGTGTTCACTGCAGTGTTATTTCCAATAGCCAAGATTTGGAAGCAGCTCAAGTGCCATCAATAGATGAGTGGATACAAAGCTGTGGCACATTTACACAATGGAATACTACTCAGCTGCAAAAACTTGCATTGAATTTTGGGAAGTGGCCATTAGGACAGTAGTGTAACAACAGATGGAATAGAAGACTTCCGTGTGTTTTGCCATTTTGAGCTTTGTAAATGGTGCAAATCAGCATGCAAAGATATTATCACTTATTGTCTTTTAGATAAACATTTATTCAACATATAGCATGTTTCAAGCACTGTGCTAAGGGATGAGGAAAGATTGACAACATGTAAGAAAATCAATCACTTAGTTTTAATGAATTTATATTCTGGGAGAATGAATGTAAACTTCCTTGTTACCTTTTTACATTGATAATGAAAGTGGTCTGTCTCATCTTGGATGTGATTATTGAGAGGACAACAGTATGCAAATGTTTAGATACCAAAGGTTAAAGGAAACTTGAACTACCTTGGAAGATAGCTGAAGTTACAGATAGAATCTGCCCTAGGTTATTTTAATAGTCTGGGTGTTGACACCTTTTGTGGAGTTTCTCTTTTATTTCTAGAAGCAGCCAAAATTTGGAGCCAAAACTGTGACTAAAATGAGGGGTTAAACTAGTGAACATGGTTTTGACTTAAATAAGTTGTGATTATTAAAATAGTGATCACATTTTTCTTATGTAGTTTATAAACTTACTTCAAAGACATTTTTCAAAAAGAAGTTCTAAAAGGATTTTGAAACTATAGTATAATTGTTGAAAAGTATGTATTTTCCTTAGGAACAATTTTATTTCAAGTAAACTTTTTTTCTATGTGTCTATTAATCACACTTATTTAATAACATATAATACTGTTATTAAAACTAGTTAAATAGAGAAAAAAGTCTCTAACTCCACCATCCTAACAAAATTAATGTTTTTATGTTCTTTTGTGACATAATAGTCACTTCTCATAATGTACTATTATCTATTTACTAGGGGCCATTTTGTCCAGTCCTGATTGGACCAATGGGGGCCAGCTGGCTGGGGAGGGACTGTGGGAGGTTGACTGGCTGGAGAGGAATTGAGGAAGGGCTCCAGGGCATGTCCGGCATGTCTAGCCCAATCCTGATCAGCTGGACCCCAGCAGCAAGCTAACGGACTGATCAGATCATCTGCCCCCTGGTGGTCAGTGCACATCATAGCAGCTGGTGGAACAGAAGAATGAACAGTCAGACACGTAGCATACTATGCTTTTATTATATAGAAAGATAGAATTTTATTTTGACTTATACATTTCAGCCATTGGAAGCTCCAGATAAAAATTAGACACAGAAATAAACAAAAGACACTTGTTTTAGGGTGGAATGACTATTCATGACTTGCTGCTCTTTTGGATGAATTAGCAAATGCAAAATTGTTCAAAGTACGTTGTGTAGCTGCTTTCTTTTGTTTGAAAGTTTCAGACATGCATCTTTGAAGCTGCAATGTTTAGTCCATTTGTTTCCTGCTATGACTCCTAGCTTTCCAGGAATGACTGCTGCTTCAGGGGTCTGTAGCTGGTTAAATGAGGATTACATACTGTATATGACTTCACATGACTTACCAAGTAGCATAACTGGGCTCTCCATGGGGAGGCAACATAGGTGAAAGATCTGGCAATTTAATAGTACACACACAGGAAATTCCCAATTTTGTGTTGTAAACTCAATTATTAGTAAACACTATAAAATGAAAAAGTCTGGTGCATTTTTCGAAGCTAAGACTTAGTATTACTGTTACAAAAGTCCTTTGAGAATTATAATTAAATGAAGAAATAGAAAATGATTATAGTAGATGAAGACTTACTATAGCTACAACTTTGGAAACTACAATAATCTGTGGGGAAAACAACAACTTTGGTTGTGTGTTTTTCTTTTATAAAATGCAAATGAACATTTTCTTTCTGGCACCATGAGATGTTTCAGGCTCATCCTGTATTTTCTCTACCAAGCTGAAGAACCAATCATTTCTGCAAATCAAAAGGGTACAAGAAAAACCTGAAATAAATCCCAGTGGCTTGAGATGCTGTATTAATCTCATCTTTTTCATATACCAGCAAGGGAAAGATTCCCAACCTAGAGTTTGGGAACCTCAATAAACTCATTTAATTCTATCAAAGCTTTCTGAGTAGTTTTGTTATATAATAAAACTAGTTATCATTATTTTCTAATAACATATACAGTACTTGCAAATTTGATTTCTTATTTGACTCCATATTTTTTACATTTTTTAATTTGTATTAAATTTATTGGGTTGACATTGGTTAATAAAATTATGTAAGTTTTAGTATACAATTCCATTATACATCATCTGTATATTGTGTGTTTACCACCCAAAGTTAAGTCTCATTACATCACCATTTATCCTCTCTTTTACTTTTCCTACCTCTCCCCATCCCCCTTTCCCTCGGATTCATAGATATAGAGAACGGACTGTCATCTGTCAGAGGAGAAAGAGATTGGGGGGGGCTAGATGAAAAAGGTGAAGATATTAATTAAAGATAAAAAAACCTCATAGAAAACAGTATTGTGATTGGCTCCATATTTTTAAAAACATTTTAATTTTTCAAAGATGTTTGTTTTTTGTTTATTTAACACATTAATTTTCAGGTCTTTTTGTACTATAGTCATAAAAGGTGAATATTATAATTTCTGTTGAACTGGAAAATTTATTTGAGTTATCTATTTAAAAATACCATTTGCATTTAAAATAAAAATACATTCTTAAGGGTAATATACAAAGTTTAGTATGCTTCTTTTAACTTTAGTTTATTAATTTTATTCATTTTCCTATAAGTTGGAAGGCCTGTAGATTAATGTTCTTTTCTTCTGTTTATTTTTAGAAATAAAAAAACAAAAATCTACAAAAAATAAAACATCTGTGTCCATCATGAAGAATTGAGAAATATCACATATTTTCACATTTATTTCAATGTATTTTAATGTGATAACACAGAGTTGAGATCTTCTTTGAACACTTCTGGTTCTAATTCCCTCCTTCTTATCCAAAAAAGCAATTATCGTGATTTCATTTTGTATCCTCCATGTCTATTTAAAAACATAATTTATACAATAAGTTTGCAATCTTGGACAGCAAATAATTAAGTATGCATTTTAATTTTATATATATGATCATGATCTGAAGCTCTGAAAATCTTTGTGTTTCCTCAGAATTACATTATTTGAAATCTATGTTGATTAATATCAAGTTAATAACCTTTAGTTACTTTTTATTGTTCTTTAGAATTTTATGGTATAGATAGAACACAATATTATATGTGACTTACACTGGTATACATTTAGATTGTTTCCATTTTTTTCTATATAAAAATTTTTGGAATCTTATAAGTATATCTTCTTTTGCTCAGGTGAAAATAGTGTATTTATCTAGAAGTGGTATGCACATGTACAATTTTACCAGTTATAGCTAAATTGCATTTCCTAATTGTTTTACCAGTTTATACAACTTTTAACAGCATATGAACATTCTCCTTTCCACTGATATTTACCAATATTTGACTTAGTCATGCTTTTTTCATATCACTGTTCCATGAATACTACTGAAATTGAGCATCTTTTCATGTGTGTATTGGTCATTTATAAAGACCCATTTATTTTCTATTTCTGTGTTATTATTTACATATAATTTTTTCTTATAGATTTGTAAGAATACATTATATATTTGGGATACTAATTTTTTGAAAGTTGTTGCAAATATCATATCCAAAGCTCCCATTTGTTTTTTTCTGTTTTTCATAAAGATTTTTAAAATATATGACCATGTTATATTTATGAGACTTTTTCTTCATGGCTCTTGCATTTTTGTCTTGTTTAAAAAAATTTTACCCTGTATCACAATTATATTATTCTCTGTTTGATTCTATACCTTTTAGAGTCTTGATTTGAACATTCATCATTATGTCAAATATAAGGTAAGGACCTAATATTTAAAATGGAACTGAACCTAAAAGAATATACATGTACTCATCACTTAATATCCACAATTAGTTGACTAGTTCTTTCTCATCTATACCACCAAATTTTGAGGGAGAGCGTTACAGTATTTTAAAAACAAAACTCAGACAAAATATCATTTCATGTACCTCTATTTGAGGACATTTTAAAACATAGCGAGAATAGCATTGGACACAGATGAACAATAGCATTGTTGCTATGTAAAAAAGTCTTTAACATCAGCCAATATTGAGTATATAATCAGTCCTACCTATTGGATCCTATGAATTCAAATCTTCATACTTTTTAAAATGTCTCCTTACTTTATATTTATTCAAATTAAGATTGAAATAAGGTCAAGGTCTACATATGAATTTGCCTTTTGTTGATTATTCACTCTTTTCCACTTTATTATTTTTTTTTCTTTTTTTTTTTTTTACTTTTTTTTATTATTATTAATTTTTTATACATATCTTCCCATTGCCCCCCTCCCTCCCAGGCATACCCCAACCCCCCAGTGTCTATGTTCATTGGTTATGATTATATGCATAGATACAAGTCCTTTGATTGATCTCTTATTTACCTCATCTAACTTTAATCATCCTGCTGTAATTTCACAGTCTGTTTGAAGCTTTACTATCTCTGTATCTATCCTTTTGTTCATCAGTTTATAATGTTCTTTATTATCCTCCAATGAGTGCGATCATGTGATGCTTCTCCTTCATTGACTGGCTTATTTCACTAAGCATAAGGCTCTCCAGTTCCAACCAGGTTGCTGCAAATGGTAGCCATTCTGGCAGGTGTGAGCTTATAGCTCATTTTGGTTTTAATTTGCTTCTCTTTGATAATTAATATTGGGCATTTTTTATATGTCTATTGGCCATTTCTGTGTCCTCTTTGGAGAAGTGTCTATTCGGATATTTGGCCTATTTTTTATTGGATTGTTTGTCTTCCAAATGTATTGAGTTGTGTAAGCTCTTTATATATTTTGAAGGTTAACCACTTACCTAATGTATAATTGGCAAATCTGTCCTCCCATGCAGTGGGAAACCTTTTTATTTTGTTGATGGTTTCTTTTGCTGTGTTGAAGCTTTTTAATTGTAGTCCCATTTGTTTCTTTTTTCCTTTACCCTCTTTGTCCCTATGGCTTCTTCCAGGAGTTTTGTTGTTTCAGTTCTTACATTTAAGTCTTTAATTAATTTTGAGTTAATTTTTGTGAGCATTATAAAATTGGGATCCAGTTTCATTCTTTTGCATGTGTACACTGAGTGGCCAGATTATTATGAGCTCTGAACACATAATAATCTGACCACTCAGTATATATATGCATATATTAGAGGCCTTGTGCATCAATTTGTGTATGGTTGGGATCTGGCCAGCCTGGCCAGTGGGAGGGGACATGGATGGTTGGCCAGCCTGCCTGCTGGTCAAACTCCTGGTTTAAGGGACAATTTGCATATTATCCTTTTATTATATAGGATATGCACTGAGTGGCCAGATTATTATGCATTCAGAGATCATAATAATCTGGCCACTCAATGCATATCTAGTTTTCCAAACACTATTTATTAAAGAGACTGTCTTTTCCTAATTGCATGTTCTTGGCTGCCTTGTCAAATCGAGCTGCCCTTTAATTTTTGCACTCTGAATTCTGTTTTATTTATCTGTATCTGTTTTTATATCAGTGCTATACTGTTTTGATTATTATAGCTTTGTAATATAACCTGAGATCAGAAAATGTGGTATCTTTTGTGTTTTTCTTCTTTCTAAAGATTGCCTGGTTAAGGTGGAGAGAGGAACATGAAATATGCCATTCTATCCTGAATGGGAGTCTTTTCCCCATCTTATCAACTATCCTTATCTCAGATTTTTTTCCACTTGATTATAATTTTCCTGATGGTACGCACATGTTGGTGCATTCATTTGGGAAGTAGGGCCAATACCCTATCCCTGCAAAATGTTCTGTCTCATATCCAGGGGATTTCCCAGACCTCTTCTTCTTCCACATTACTCATACATATGCTTTCTGAGATGGCCAACTTCTATAGCCTTTCAATGTATGGCAACCAGCTAAAGGACAGAAGCTAAAAGGATATTGAGAAATGGACTGATAAGTCTTTGCTAAAGTGAATGGAGGCAGAACAATTGATTAATCTCAAGGAAAATCTAAATTTATTTCCAGTCTGTGTCTATTATGATGGTAGTAGGAGAGGACTATTCCAGAACATTATTCAAGGCAGTCTTTACTCCCCCCAAACCACTTGGGCCTCTGAAGTTAACTTCAAGGAAAAATTAAGTCCTCTGAAAACATGAGCACAAAGTACATTACTATTTGGGGAATCATTGCTTTTGTGGTGTTTATAGAAAACTTGCCAAATAATTTTTGAGTAAATTATTTTTCTTTTCCTTTCATTTATACATCATGATCAGCAACAAAGTTTGATTTCTTGAAAGAAATGGATATAAGTGAAGTAAGTTCAAACAGACATTGCATACATGTATTAGAATTATAAAAATAAAAATTGAAACAAAAACAACAAAAATCCCCAAACTGATAATACCAATTGCTGGCAGGGATGCAGAACAACAATGGCAGGGATGAAGAACAATGGTTCTCATTCATTAATTGCTGGTGGGAATGCAAATTGGCATAGCCATTTTAACAGTTAGTTTGGCAGTTTTTTACAAAGTTGAACATAGTCTTATCATCCAACCCAGCATTTATACTTCCAGATATTTACCCAACTGATTTGAAAAAGTATGTCTACATAAAACCTATACATGGATGCTTATAGCAACTTTATTAATTATCACAAAAATCTAGAAGCAACCAAGATATCCTTTATAGGTGAATAGACAAAAAAACTGGGCATATCCATACAATGGAATACATTCAGGGAGTGGTGAAGAATAAGCTCTCAAGACATACAAAGACATAGATGAATCTTAAATATATATTAAGTAATAGAAGGCAGTCCGAATTTTTTATATGTTATTTAGTTCCATATATATGACATTTTTGAAAAGGCAAAACTATAGAAATGTAAACATATCAATGATTAACAAAGGTTTGGGGGAGAGTGTTAAACAGTTAAAGAAGAGGGCACCAAAACTATTCCATGTGATACTATAATGGTGGATAAATGACATTATGCATTTGTCAAAGCTCACAAAATTTGACAATACGAAAAGTGAACCTTAATACATGTAAATTTTAGAAAGTCTGTTAAGAAGTTATTGAATCCACCGAAACCGGTTTTGCTCAGTGGATAGAGCATTGGCCTGCGGACTGAAAGGTCCCAGGTTCGATTCGGGTCAAGGGCATGTACCTTGGTTGTGGGCATATCCCCAGTGGGAGGTGTGCAAGAGGCAGCTGATTGATGTTTCTCTCTCATTGATGTTTTTAACTCTCTAACCCTCTCTCTTTCTCTCTGTAAAAAATCAATAAAATATTTTTAAAAAAGAAGTTATGGAATCCCATGATGAATTATGGAATGTAATATAAGAATCTATATTAAATTGCATGAAATAACCTCACTGAAGGAGTGGGGGAATGAAATGCTTATCTGAATAACTTTAGAAATGAGTGGATTCTGTAAGAATAAAATCAAAACAAAGTCTACATAAGTACTGTACTCTACTTGATAAAGATACTTCTCATAGGGATTCAGGTTAACAGTTTTGAAACCACTATATCTGTATACAGGAGTTGAACAATTAAGTAAATGTATGGCAAATGGTGGGAGCCAGGTTTCTTGTTGGAGTGCAAAGTTGCAGATAAGCAAGGAAAAGGGGCTAGAATGATCCATAATCATTTAATGGATTACAGTTGAAGATATTATTATGATCTCATAACTGCTTTAATATTTGTAAAGATAGACACATAGAGATACTTTTAGAAATGTGTCGTTAAATGGCTTAGTATACCTAAGTTTCCTTGCTCTGTCAAATGACAGAGCTTAACATAAATGACACCCCAGTAGCAATAAGCATGTGTAGTGCCCAGATTTTTCATTTCTAATACCATTCTCCAATAAAGGGAGCCAAGGAATTTTGAAGAAATAATTGATTCAAAGACTGGGGCAGGAAATGTATATCTTTTAATGCCAAAGCACCTTCTAGTGCCAGAAAATAAGGCAGTTCTCAAACAAAATAAGAACAAGAAAATAAAACTAAAACACAATGAAGTGGATAAATAAAAGGGACAGAGAAGCCAACTGAAAGAGCTCCCAATGGCCAAAGCTGGGACAATTTGTGCAACAAAATAAAATAGTGTTGGATTATAACACAAAGTATAATAATAAATATCCATGAATACTAACATACTATATATTCATACTAACATACATGATTGAATAAAAAAGTTGGGGAAATGAGGGATAGTAAATTTACATTGAAGTAACTTGACAATACTACTTCATCCAAATGGTCAAGATTACTATCATCAGTGTTAAGGCATTTGGAGATCATACACATTTAATCTGATGTGATGAGAATGGCTTACCTCTTTGATCTTTCTCCCTAAAATGCATAAACTCAGTCAATCATGAGAAAAACACCAATTCAGGAACATCCTCTAAAATACCCGACCAATACTCTTCAAAAGTGTCAAGGTCTAAAAAACAAATAAAGTGTGAGAAACTGTCACAGCCAAGTGAGCATAAGAAGACATAATAACTAAATGTAATGTAGTGTCTGGATGGGATCTGGGAAAGAAAAAGAACAGTAGGTAAAAACTAAGGAAATCCACACAAAATATCAACTTTAGTCAGTAATAATGTATCAATATGGTTTTATTAATTGTGGCATATATACAACAGGCCCTCAAACAATGTCATTTTATTCAAGGTTGTTTTGCTATAACAGATGGTTAAAAGAAAACAAAAATGATTCCAGCCAGAGAGTCATTAGAATTTGCACATTCTCCCCAGGTCTGCATGGGTCTTCTCCAGTGATTCCTCCTATATACCAAAGCTTTTGCACGTGAAGGTAATTGGTGTGTTTACATAGTCCTAGTCCGAATGAGTGTGGGTGTGGGTGTGGGTGTGAGTGTGCCTTGCAAAGGAATAGGGTCCTATCCAGGGTAGGTTCCTGCCTTGCACCATGAGCTACCAAGATAGACTCCAGTGACAGCCGCCTTGAACTGGAATAAACAGATTGGAAAAGAATTATCTTACTTGTTTTAATTCACCTTTTTAAAAGGTATGTAAAGCTTACATTTATTTCAGTGTTTAATATTAAAATTTTGGGGTCTTTATTTAGAAGTTTGGTGATCTTTTTGTGATCAGAAATAAGCACAGGAACTTAATTCTGGGAAAATTGTTTTTGTTACATCCTGTTTCCCCAAAAGTAAGACATCCCCTGAAAATAAGACCTACTTCCAGTTTTGCCTCTCTCTGTAATATAAGGCATCCCCCCCGGAAATAAGACCTCCCCCATAATAAGGTCTCCTCCGAACATATAGCCTCCCCAGAATATAAGGCTCCCGAAGCTACCGTAAGGCGTCTGACTCCTGATGTAAAGAGACCTTGCACTGCCTGAACATTATACAATCAGTAATTGGCAGAGTCTGGATACAAACTCAGTCTGATTTAGGAGCCAGTGATGTTCAACCCCATGCTAGATTGCTTCTCTTGAACATTTGTTTGTATATAGTGCTAACCAAAGATGATACTGAGTTTTTCAAGTCCACTCACTCTGGCCTTGGGTAAGTTACTTAATCATTCTTACCCTCTGTCTCTATGACTGTAAGATGAGGATAATAATTTTCCTATGCTTACAAGGTAATTTTGAGGATCATAGGCAATAAAAGTAAAAACTAATCTTACAATACATAACTGCTGCTGCTGATAGTGATAGTGGTACCACTTTCTTCCTCCAGAACCTCCTGCTTAAAACTTCATATGATCACACAGACCCACAGAAACAGATATTTACCTCAATAGACATTGGATGATTTATTTGAGAAGATCAAGACTGAGGTAAGAATGTTATGATGCTAAGGAAATCATTACCTTGGGCTATCTATCTGTCTGTCCTATGGCATAAAAAAAAAGGCAGTCAGGATAAGGCACTAAAGTAGTTTACTGATGATCCCATGTCTCTGTGGCCACTGAAAGTTCTATTTTTCCAATATGTATGCTGAAATGAGGGAGAAATTGGCAGTAGGATTGTAAGATATATATTTGAACGTATAAATCTGAAGTTATGATTGCATGAGTAAGCATTTTCTTGGGAGAGCTCATTTGTATTTTAAAATGTGCTGAAAATTCATAAGAACATATTAGAAACCAGAGGCCCAGTGCATGAAATTTGTGCATGAGTAGGGTTCCTAGGCCTGGCAGGTGATCAGAGCTGATTGGAGCCTTCCGGCTGCTGGCCGGGGACTTTCTTCATTCTGCGCTGCCCCTGGTGGTCAGTGCATGTCATAGTGAGCAATCAAACTTCCGGTCTCCCAGTCAAACTCCTGAGGGTACACTTTGCATATAGATGGTTGGCGACTATAATTATGAACAGTAACATAAAATAATTATGATAATAATATCCCCAAAGTCTTTAGATCATCTTTTGCTTTGAAAATGATTTTGGAGTGTTTATAGTATTCTGTGGAAAAATAGATATTTTTAAAAGTGCTTTAGTTAAATAACTAGGCCATTTTAGCAATCTTACATATTAATACCATATGATGACTAGATTAATATGTTCATAAAACATCTGTATGAAAAAAATCCAGATGTAAAATACCCATGTGTTCAGCAACATCAAGATAATCTGCTAAATTTGGCCTTTGTTTTATGGTTTAAATGTCACAATGGGCTTTATTTCTACTTTTTTCATATAAACATATTTTCAGAATTTGTTTTTAACTACATGAGATAATAATTTGGAAAACTAAATATATTCACAAACTCAAACCAATAACCCCACCCTTTAAGAATGTGTTTTAATTATTTTAAAGAATAAAAAACTACTGGACATATTTTATTACTCATCTTGAATGAATTCCTTTATAGATCTTTTGTTGACTATTAAAGAAGGAAATGTAAATCCCATTTAATAATTATGTTTAGTAAAATATACAATGTGACCTTTTAAGCTGTATTAGTCAATGAAATTTACTGAATTCACTTAATTGCACCAAAGAAAAAATTAAACTTTAGGAAGTGAGGCAAAAGAACCTGAAGACATGGAATTATGTATTGAGCTATAAATTCTTACACTCTTATGTTTATAAGAATAATTTGGGGAGCTTGTTTAAAAGGGAAACTATTGATTCCTGCTTCCCAGAAATTTAACTTGTTAGGTTTGGGATAAAGGCCAGCAATCACATTTCCAATAATCTTCCCAGAATGACTCTTATGCAGGTGATTCTAAATCAACTACTTTTAACTCCAGAGAAAGAAATGTTCATGCATAGTGGCTTTCAAAATTGCAGTGCATTGGAATCCTGTGAAAAGCTTTAAAAATACAAATCCATAACCACCACTTCTAGACTGTAGATGCCAAATTATATGGTAAAAACATTCATTAGGATGTACTGATATTGCTCCTGTCTCCCCCATTAAATCTCTTGTTCTTACCTTATTGAATTTACTCACAGTGCTGGATTAGATCTGATCTTTGTCTAAAATTTAAACTTTCCTTTCATGCAAAGCACATGCACTTAACCTCTTGAACAGTTTTTCTCAAAGTGCGAACAATGGTCCAACTGTATCAGCATTACCTAAGTAGCTTCTTAAAATGCTCACTCCCAGGTGCCATCACCAGAGATTTTGATTTGGTAGTTTTTGAATAAAACCTGATCTACATTGGTAAAATAGCTCTTCCATGGGTAGGATCCAAGAGAGTAATTACGTAAACAGGGAAATAATATTTTTCAACAGCCTAGAAAATGCCTTTGTCACTTCTACTGTTAACATCTCCAGTAATAACTCACTTAACAAATTTCTCAGGTGTACAATTCCTATTTTGAAAAGTTTTTTTCCTTTCTATTTTTTATTGTGTTACATATGTACATATCTTCCCATTGCCCCCCCCCAGGCATACCCCAACCCCTTACTGTCTTGTGTTCATTGGTTATGCTTATATGCATGCATACAAGTCCTTTGATTGATCTCTTATCTACCCCACCTCTCTCTAACCTTTCTGCTGTAATTTCACAGTCTGTTTGATGCTTTACTGCTACTGTGTCTATCCTTGTGTTCATCAGTTTATAATGTTCTTTATTATCCACAAATGAGTGAGATCATGTGGTGTTTCTCCTTCATTAACTGGCTTATATCACTTAGCATAAGGCTCTCCAGTTCCATCCAGGTTGCTGCAAATGGTAAGAATTCCTTGTTTGTAATGGCAGCATAAAATTCCATTGTGTAGATGTACCACAGTTTTTTAATCCAATCATCTGCTGACAGGAACCTAGGCTATTTCCATAGCTATTGTAAATAGTGCTGCTATGAACATAGGAGTGCATAAATCCTTTCTGATTGGTGTTTCTACTATCTTAGGATATATTCCTAAGAAAGGGATTTCTGGGTCAAATGGGAGATCCATTTTTAGTTTTCTGAGGAAACTCCATAATGTTCTCCACAGTAGCTGCACCAGTCTGCATTCCCACCAACAGTGCACAAGGGTTCCTTTTTCTCCGCATCCTCACCAACACTTGTCCTTTGTTGATGATAGCCATTCTGACAGGTGTGAGATGGTATCACATTGTTGTTTTGATTTGCATCTCTAGGATAATTAGTGACTTTGAATATGTTTTCATGTGTCTCTTAGCCTTCCTTCTGTCATTTTTCGAAAAGGTTCTATTTAGGTCCATTGCCCATTTTTTTATTGGATCATTTATCTTCCTTTTATTAAGTTGTATAAGTTGGCCATAGATTTTGGAGATTAAACCTTTATCAGTGATAACATTTGCAAATATGTTCTCCCATACAGTGGGCTGTCTTGTTGTTTTGTTGATTTTTTTTTTTTTTGCTGTGCAAAAGCTTTTTATTTTGATGTAGTCCTATATGTTTATTTTTTCTTTAGCTTCCATTGCCCTTGGAGCAGTATCAGTGAAGAAGTTCTTTCGGCATATGTATAAGATTGTGCTGCCTGTGGATTCCTCTAGTATTTTTATGGTTTCCCATATCATGTGGAAGTCCTGTATCCATTTTGAGTTTATTTTTGTATTTGGTGTAAGTTGGTGGTCTAATTTCATATTTTTGCATGTATCTGTCCAATTTACCCAACACCATTTATTGAAGAGGCTGTCTTGGCTCCATTGTAAAATCATGCATCCTTTGTCAAATATTAATTGAGCATAGTGGTTTGGGTGGATATCTGGATTCTCTATTCTATTCCATTGGTCTATATGTCTGTTCTTGTGACAGTACCAGGCTGTTTTGAGAACAGTTGCTTTGCAATATATCTTGAAGTCTGGTATTGAGATCCCACCTACTTTATTCTTCTTTCTCAGGATTCCTGTGGTATTTGTGGTCTTTTTTTTTTTGTTTTGTTCCAGATGATTCTTTGAAGAGTTCTTTCTAGTTCTGTGAAATATGCCATTGGTATTTTAATGGGTAGTGCATTGAATCTATAGATTGCTTTGGGTAGTATGGACATTTTAATGATGTTGATTCTCCCAATCCATGGGCATGATATGCTCTTCCATCTGCTAACATCTTTCTCTATCTCTTTTTTCAGTATTCTGTGGCTTGGATATATAGGTCTTTTAACTCCTTGGTTAGGTTTATTCCTAGGCATCTTAATTTTTTTGGTGCAATGGTAAATGGGATAGCTTTTTTAGTCCCTCTTTCTGTAATTTCACTATTAGTGTATAGAAATGCCACAGATTTCTTGCCATTAATTTTGTATCCTGCTACATTGCCGAATTCATTTATTAAGTCAATTAGTTTTGGGATGGAGTCCTTTGGGTTCTTTATGTACAGTATCATGTCATCTGAAAATAAGGACAGCTTTACTTCTTCTTTTCCAATTTGGATGCCTTTTATTTCTTCTTCTTGTCTAATTGCAATGGCTAATACTTCCAGTATTATGTCAAACAGGAGAGGTGAGAGTGGGCATCCCTGTCTTGTTCCTGTTCTTAGGGGAAATGGTTTTAGTTTTTGCCCATTGAGTATGATGTTAGCTGTGTGTTTATCATATATGGCTTTTATTGTGTTGATGTATGATCCTTCTATTCTCACTTTGCTGAGAGTTTTTATCAAGATAGAGTGTTGGATTTTGTCAAATGCTCTTTCTGCATCAATTGATATGACTATGTGATTTTTATCTCTCAATTTGCTTATGTGATGTGTCATGTATATTGATTTGCTGATATTGTACCATCCTTGCATACCTGGGATAAATCCTACTTGGTCATGGTGTATGATCTTTCTGATGTACTGCTACATCTGATTTGCTAGAATTTTGTTGAGGATTTTTGCATCTATGTTTATGAAAGATATAGGCCTATAATTTTCTTTCCTTGTGTTGTCTTTTCTGGTTTTAGTATTAGGGTGATGGTGGCTTCATAGAAGGTGTTTGGAAGTGTTCCTCCTTCTTGAATGGTTTTGAATAGTCTGAGGAGGATAGGTTTTAATTCTTCCTTGAATGTTTGGTAAAACTCTCCTGTGTAGCCATCTGGTCCCAGGCTTTTATTTGCTGGAAGCTTTTTGATGACTGTTTCAATTTGTTCCATAGTTATTGCCTATTGAGCTGTTTAGATTCTCCCTGATTGAGTTTTAGAAGGTTATATTTTTGTCTTGAATATTTCCATTTCTTGCAAGTTTTCCAATTTGTTGGAATAGAGTTGTTCATAGTATTTTTTAACAATCCTTTGTATTTTGGCGGGGTCTGTTGTTATTTCTATTCTTTCATTTCTGATTGTGTTTATTTGGGTCTTCTCTCTTTGCTTCTTGGTGAGCCTGGCTAGAAGTCCATCAATCTTGTTTATCCTTTCAAAGAACCAGCTCTTGGTTTTGTTGATCTTTTGAATAGTTTTTTTGTTTTCCATGTTGTTTATTTCTGCTCTGATCTTTACTCTTTCCTTGCTTCTGGATACATTGGGCTTTTCTAGTTGCTCTCTTTCTAGCTCTTTGAGTTGTAGTGTTAGGAAATTTATTACCATTGTTTCTTGTTTTTTGCCATAGGCTTGTACAGCTATGAATTTCCCTCTCAAGACTGCTTTCATTCTGTCCCATAAATTTTTTATTGTGTTGTCATTGTCATTTGTTGCCATGATGTTTTTTTATTTCTTCCTTGATCTCTCTGGTTACCCAGTTGCTGTTTAATAGCATGCTGTTCAGTCTCTATGTGTTTGATTTTTCGTGTTGTTTTTATTGTAGTTGATTTCCAGTTTTATACTACCGTGATCTGAGAAAATGCTTGACATGATTTCTATCTTCTTGAATTTGAAGGGACTTTTCCTATGACCCAACATATGGTCTATCCTTGAAAATGAACCATGTGCACTGGAGGGAGAACAATGTGTAATTTGTGGCTTTGGGGTGAAATGTTCTGAAGATGTCAATTAATTCCATCTGTTCCATTGAGTCTTTGCTGACTTTTTGTTTAGAGGATTTATTCAGTGGTGACAGTGGGTTATTAAAGTCTCCTACTATGATTGTATTGCTGTCAATCTCGCCCTTAATATTCTCCAGGAGTTTTTTGTGTTTTTTTTAATGTATTTAGGTGCTCCTATGTTGTGTGTGTATATGTTTATCAGAGTAATTTCTTCTTGTTGAATTGTTCCCTTTAGTATTATAAAGTGGCCTTCTTTATCTCTTGCTAAGTCCTTCACTTTGAGGTCTAATTTGTCAGATATAAGTATTGCAACACCAGCTTTTTTTTTTTTTTGTTTTCATTTCCATTTGCCTGAAATACCATCTTATCTAGAATTGAAATCCCTTTATTTGATTGGGATACATGTGGGGTATAGGAGGAGGAAAGAATCTGTGGCCAACAAGGTAGTCATTAGAGAAACTACAGCAAGTAGTGTTAATTTCAGACCAACAAAAGACAGTTGAATATTCGTAAAGACAAAAGCATCAGTGGGTGAACTTAAACCATTGTTTTTTTAAATACAGAATACAATTGTTTATAACATTCATTCATAAGAATTTTTGAGAGCCTACTATGAGCCAAGCAGTAAAACAGGCACTGGAGTCATAGACTTGAAAACAACATACAGAACCTTGCCTTCATGAGACAGTCTGACACATGTTTATTTAAGTAAAAAATAATTATACAAATAATTACAACTATTATGCATGTTATGAAAGCATATATCAAGAGTATTTAGTTCAGTCTATAAGGTCAAGAAAAGACTTTCATAAAGAGGATTTTAAACTTTTAGAGTTGATGTATGTTAAGGAAAAAGGTTTATATATGTTTGGAGTGCTCTGAAGCAAAAAAAAAAGAATGCTATTACAATGGTTTCCAAAGTGTGGTCCTCATACCACCAATATCAGAAACTTCTAGGAACTTTTTAGAGAAACAAAGTTTCAGGCCCCACCCTAGACCTCCTGAATCAGAAACCCTAGGGGAAGCACTCAACCATCTGTGTTTTATCAAGCCATCCGAAGATTCTGAACCTAACTTAAGTGTGAGAACTACTAGTCTATTCTAAGAGCCTGAAAGATGGCCAAAGTGGTAGAACATCATGAACAAAGTGAGAGGGAGCAAAGGTAAATAGGAATGTAATCTTGCAGGACTCTGAAAGCCCTATTTAAATATTTTGAATTGTTTAATAACAGTAACAACAAATCACTTTTTACTGAATATGTATCATGTGTAAGATTCACAAATAACCATATCATTCCCTTTTGGAGGTGAGTAGATTGAGTCTCAGAGAAGTTACTTTTCCAAGGTTCTAAAGCCAATAATTCAGCCAGTTTTTCTCCAGAGCCCAATTTGCTAACCAGTTATATTGACTATTTAAAGTCAACAGGAAGTTATTGAAGGGTCTTAAATAGAGGAGAAAGATGATTACATTGAACTTATCAAAATATCACCTTAGTTACTATGTGGAGAATGATTTGGAGGAGTCAAATCAAGGAGTAGGGAAACCTGGTAAGAATCTATTGTAGAAATTCTTTTGAAAGATGATGATGGTTTGGACCAGAGTGCAAATGGAAAGAATTGAATGGACTCAAGGTATGTTTTAGAGGTAGAATTGTAAATATAGGAATACAGAGTGTCCCAAAAAATGTATACAAACTTTGAGTAAGTATAGGGGCAATGTTTATTAAAATAGATTTCCTTTTCAAAATGTAATAGAGTAAGCTGTTAAAGTATATATACATTTTGAGAACACCCTCTATTTTCCCTCTTTATTCTTTTATGCATTCTAAGAAATTCTAGCTGCTATTTGAAGAATGGATTGAAAGTTGGTAAAAGTGGAAGCAAGGAGACTACTTACAATCCAAGAATGAGGAATTAGTTAGTGGTATATGATACAGAGAAGTGGTAGGAGATGAATCCAGAGAGTTAGTCTAGGAACAAATTACATATGCTCATGAAGACCATGATAGGTTTTAAAGACGTAATGAACAGAATCTAATTAATCTTTTTTTAAAAGATCACCTTAGAAGTTATGAGGATAATTGATGGGGAAAATCAAGGATAACAGAAGGGAGACAAGTTAGAAAGCTAATGTAGTGGTCTAGGCAAGATATGAAGGATAAATGGTAATAGTGTGGATGGAGGGATGGGGATATAGATGTGATAAAAGGTCAAAGAACTGATGGGACTTTGTGATGGAAGTTTCTGGAGTAAACTCCTGGATGCCACTGAATGAAATAAGGATGGGGAAGAAAATGAAAAGTAAAGGTGACAAGTGGGGAGGTGAGGGATAACAGGTGATAAATTCAATTTTTATAATCCTCATAACAAACCTATTGAGAATTGTAGAGATGAATGCAGTAATTTACTCAATCTCACACATTTGGGAAGTAGCAGAGATGGATTCAAACCTAGGTCTGTCTGAATTCACAAGTGATATTCTTTCAGTTTATACTACATGGCATTTCTATGCTATTAAGTCTTTTGTAGAATGTGTAAGGCAAGAAGTAATATGATATAGCACAGAAGAAGTAAATGAAACTCTTTAATTGGACTTCTCCTGGCCTGATAGACAATATGGAGGTAGCAGGAAATAACCTAAGTTTAAGGAAAGAAGGCCATAGCGAAGAACTGAATGAGAATGTTCATAAAAATGAGAGATGGAACATCATGAAGGGTAGACTTTTTGTGCTACTTATATCTGACAAATTAGATCTCAAAGTGAAGGACATAACAAGAGATAAGGAAGCCCACTTTATAATATTAAAGAGAGAGATGCAACAAGAAGTAATAACTCCGGTAAACATACACACACCCAATACAGGAGCACCCAAATACAATCATAGTAGGAGACTTTAATACCCCACTGTCACCACTGGACAAATCCTCCAAACAAAAAAATATGAGCAAAGAAACATCAATCCTAAATGACTCCCCAGAACAGATGGAATTAGTTGACATTTTCAGAACAAAGTCAAAGTATATACATTCTTCTCAAGTGCACATAGGTCATTTTCAAAGATAGACCATATGTTGGGTCATAGGAAAAGTCTTTTCAAATTCAAGAACATAGAAATCATATCCAGCATTTTCTTAGATCACAGTGGCATAAAACTGGAAATCAACATGGCATATTTTTCCATTTGTTTATGTCTTCCTCTATCTCTTTTTTTTTAATGTCCCGTAGTATTCTGAGTAAGGTCTTTAACCTCTTCAGTTAAGTTTTGTCCTAGGTATCTTTTTTAAAAAATATATATTTTATTGATTTTTTACAGAGAGGAAGGGAGAGGGACAGAGAGCCAGAAACATCGATGAGAGAGAGACATTGATCAGCCGCCTCCTGCACACCCCCTACTGGGGATGTGCCCGCAACCAGGATACATGCCCTGGACCGGAATCGAACCTGTGACCCCTCAGTCCACAGGTCGACGCTCTATCCACTGAGCAAACCGGTTTCGGCTGTCCTAGGTATCTTAATATTTTTTTTTAGTTTTTCTTTCTGTGAGTTCATTTTTCTTGTATAAGAAAAAGCCATAGATTTCTGAGTTTTAATTTTCTATCCTGCTCCATTG